>JARQZK010002968.1:192500-370000 GCA_030704885.1 Cynegetis impunctata
CTCAAATGCCCGTGCTCATCGAAGAAATGTAATGTTGGTTGCTGTTGGATTGAAATACTGGTATAGTTCCGTAAATTACTGTAGGCATATGGATTATGAAGTTATATAGTTCAAAATTATATATGATTATATATTTATGTGTTGGAATTAGAAAAATAAGATTCTTTCTAGAATTCTTGGGAGGGCGGAATCCCAGAGTCCTCCCTCATCAGCTGCCACTGTATACACATATAGGTATCTACTGAATATGCATGAATAATGTAAGTATTTCTGTTTTATTGTAGGTATGACATCTTCACATTGAAAGAAGTATACTAACTGTACATAATACATAATTTGAAGGTTAAAACATTGAAAGTTATAGAAGAAACAAAATAATCACTTTCCAGAATTCCCCCTGTCAATTTCATCAATAAGACTTTGAGCTTCTTCATATACTTCAGTATCATTGAACAGTTTTGCTAATTTTGCTCCCTCCACAGCGCTATTTTTAGCATTACTCGGTGAATTCATCCTTTGATAGATTTTTGCCAACTTCACATAGCATTTGGGTAAATCTGGACTGCCGATACCTTTTGCCATCATAATTGTATCTTGCATAATTTCTAGGGCGACTATATTGTCCTGCAGTTCCATATTTAGATCGGCCAAAGTATAAAGAATGACCATTTCTTGATAAGGGCTCAAACCTTCGGTTTTATTTGAATATTGAAAAGCAGAGTTTAACATATTTTTGGCTTCGACGTAGTCGCCCATTCGTATTTTATGTAGGCCATACCAAAAGAGGATATTGATGTATAAGATGCCTGTTTTTGAAGAAAGATCTCCCGAGCTTATCTTGTTTTTCTGTTCGTTAAGGCATGTTCTAAATCCTATTTCTGCTAGTTTGGATTCTTTATAGGAGCTGTAAATTCTAGCCAATCGCAATTTGAAATCAATGATATGATTACTGCTTTCAGGTGTGCCTACTTGAATTAATTTTTCAATGACATTCACTAAAAGTTCTTCTGCTTTCTGCAAATCTCCTTTGGCGAATGCAATTGCTGAAAGAATGTCGTACATGTATGGTATGCCGATGTAAACTTTATGGTCTTCACTTATTTTCAAACCCATTTGAAGAATTCCTTCTGCTCTATCAGTGTCTCCCTTCTCTAAGGCTATCCTAGCCAAAGTCATTAGATGAAGGATATTATCTTCAACATCTAATTCGCTTGAAGTTTTGAGCTTCTTCTTCACTATACTTGATAAGGCGATACTTATGGGAAGAAAAGTATTAACAGATATATTCTTGTTTTTATTTGTTATTAGCTGTCCATAATGATACCTCTTAAAGATTAAGGGAATAGGGTAAATTAATGGAATATTTAAAGTTTGATAAATTTTGAAGAGTTTCAAAATAAAATTCATTTGGTGGTGTTAATATACAGTAATTTCATGGAGGGTGGTTTCAAAATACAAACTTCAAAAGTGACATACTCTTGTCATGTAAATTTGGCGAAGTCTAATATAGTTGGAGAGGTAGCCGTAAGATAGCATGCCTACTTCTGACACAAATGAACTTTGAAAATAGTTGATTTGTGTTGTATAAATGCCAATGTATTAGCTGTTTTTTTCAAAATATTGGCTAGACGATAAAGCTACTCTTTATTCAGTGTAAAATTTCTCTTTGCATGAATATGAAATCATCAAATCAGGATCGAACTTATGAAGAAGAGATAAAATGTAGGATTAAGAGGTCTCAGTTGCATACCGGTAGAGTTTATAGTTTGTATACCCACGAACGTGGCTTCCAGTCCTACAATGCCTTTGGGTGTTGTTCTATATATACCACGAGATTTGGTTGTTGAAAAATTTATATAGATATGTTGGGTAATGACTTAGATTCAAGTCCATTGACCGTTCGGATTCGGTGTTAAACTGGAGGTCCCCTGTGCGCAAAAAAAACCTTTAGAATTTTTACTAAATGTTTCAAATCGAGCAAAATTAATGCTCAGTTTAAATAAATGAATCTTCGACGAGAAAGAAAGCATTCTATAGAAGTAGCTTATATTTCAGAAACAAAAATTGAAATATGTAATTTATGAAACCTGGGAACATGGAGCATATGAGCTTTTTTTTTTATGTGAGAGGGGAATACTAGCTTGCTGTCATACTTACCGTTTTTTGTAAGTTCACTTTTGACATTTTCCATATCTTATGATATATTATCGTTGAATCTTTATAAACTGGAATTGATACTGTGATATGTAACCTGTTTTCGTTGATTATGACGTGTGGCAAATTTTTCGTAATCGCATTTCTTGAAATTTCTCTAAAATAAAGTTCTGTGACTAGTGTTAATCAGCGTTGCCGTTTGTAACATAATTATCGAATTGTAACATGATTTTTCAGCAAAATAATTGTAACATAATCGATAATTGAGGCGTTGAGAACCAGAGCGGACCATCCTACATATCATAAATATTGGACCAAGGCGTGTCTCCATACTTTATATTGAAGTTTTTTCAAAGCCACAGTAGACCATCTAAATTGCAAAGACTCATAAGAAATGGCTTTATTGAATAGGATTGTCGATTCAGTCGATCCTAATAATAAATATTGCCATATTATTTTTAACCTAATTGTCTCCATTTAAGAGAGTCAGTGGATGGTCTGACTCTGACTCTCAACGCCCCAATTGCAACATAATTTTAACCTAGAGATTTTTCAACTATAATATAGATAACTATGGAAAGTATACCTGACACTAACCACGAGATGTGTAATGCTAAAAAAAAGGTATTTTGTTTGAATTGTGCAGATCATCGCTACCCAATACCTAATACAATATCTAAACTAAAAAAAATGTATTTTGTTTTGTTGTGCGTGCAGATAAAACAAATTTTCATAACATAATTTTGAAGAAAAATCGTTAATTTTAGCAACGCTGTACCTTAATTATCACTTTGCTCTGTGCCAAAGCGTAATTGAAGTTCGTGTTTCCAACGATCTTTCAAGTTAATATTCGGAACATCTCTACTACTCTAATCTCATACACTTATCTTCGGTATTACTATAATTTTAGTTTATAGTTTGTGAAGATTCTCAATGCAACTACCACTGAATAAGACGAATCTTATGGAGCACAGTTGTAAATATAAAAGTTACTTTGTCATTGGAACTGGTGAGCTTTGAGTTTGAGAAAATGTGTCGCTTATATGAAAGCAAACTGAACTTCATAATTTTATTTATTTATATAAAAGCCATATAAACGAGCCATATGACTTATAATTTTTCTATGTTCAACATTTTATCTAGTAAGTAGAACAAAAAGAGTACGGTTATATAGACCAGAAGAATCTCGGTGATACTCCTATACCTTACCATGGTTGCCAACATTTATTCGGCGAAATATACTTTTATACAAAATATGCTATAATAGTTATTTATGTATCAAGGGAGTTATGAGGATGTTAACTACAGAGGGCAACAGATTTCAATCCCGAGGGATTGTAAAGTTGCCCGAGGTTGTTAACATCAAATAACTCACGTGATAGATAATAATATATTATTCAACGAGCACAAAATGATTGCTATTTTTCACGAGGGTGAAGTTTGCACGAGCCGCAAGTGAGTGTCGCAAGTCACCCGAGTGAAAAATTATAATTTTGTGCGAGTGGAATACTATACTGTCCGCGACTTCCTCGAAAAAATTTGTAATAATCTGCATTTTCAACAATAAAAACAGTTATCAAAAGCGTTGACATAACATTTTCCTAAATTCAAATTTTGCATCAACAGTTACTTTCACCAAAATCAAACCATTTATGAACATGGCATCAGTCAAACGTTGAGTAAAGTAGCGTTAATAAATTTTTAAAATGAAGGATTTATTTGTTAAATTTTGATGTGGAGAATATAGTATATAGTACGTAGACCTCAAATATAGTACAATACTATTGGGATCTGACATGTCCGCTGGCGAACTCTGGCGGCCAGATGGATGAAGTTTTTATTTCCAACATCAACATATGCAATTGCATGTCAAGTTTTTGATTTCTTACAAATAAGGTCGCAAAAGATGAATAATGGGAAGTGTTAATTTTGCAAAACGTAGAATCAGCAAGTCTAGAGAGTGCTGTGGCGTGAAAAATTGTAATTCTGAAGTACCTATATATAAATGCAAGTATCAGCTTTTATCGATTTCCGAAGCCAAACAAATATTTTTTATTGAGAGAAAATTATTTTGGAGAAAGGGAAAAGATTGATTTATTGAAGGTATTGAAAACCAATCTGAAGAAGAATCGCACAAGTCCGAGAATGACGGTGTGTTTTTTGCATTTTAAAAAAGAATTGATTAAAACTTAAAATTGTTGGATCTGGTTTCCTAAACATTTATTGGTATTATTAGAAGAAATTTTTACAGTGATATGTGGTACGATAAATATGTCTTCTCCGATCTTAGAAGATGACACATTTATGGAAGATTAAGTTGAATGATGGAGTAACAAATTTATGTATATGGGATCTGGTTTCCTAAACATTTATTGTTATTATTAGAAGAAATTTTTACAGTGATATGTGGTACGATAAATATGTCTTCTCCGATCTTAGAAGATGACACATTTATGGAAGATTAAGTTGAATGATGGAGTAACAAATTTATGTATATGGGATCTGGTTTCCTAAACATTTATTGTTATTATTAGAAGAAATTTTTACAGTGATATGTGGTACGATAAATATGTCTTCTCCGATCTTAGGAGATGACACATTTATGGAAGATTAAGTTGAATGATGGAGTAACAAATTTATGTATATGGGATCTGGTTTCCTAAACATTTATTGTTATTATTAGAAGAAATTTTTACAGTGATATGTGGTACGATAAATATGTCTTCTCCGATCTTAGAAGATGACACATTTATGGAAGATTAAGTTGAATGATGGAGTAACAAATTTATGTATATGGGATCTGGTTTCCTAAACATTTATTGTTATTATTAGAAGAAATTTTTACAGTGATATGTGGTACGATAAATATGTCTTCTCCGATCTTAGAAGATGACACATTTATGGAAGATTAAGTTGAATGATGGAGTAACAAATTTATGTATATGGGATCTGGTTTCCTAAACATTTATTGTTATTATTAGAAGAAATTTTTACAGTGATATGTGGTACGATAAATATGTCTTCTCCGATCTTAGAAGATGACACATTTATGGAAGATTAAGTTGAATGATGGAGTAACAAATTTATGTATATGGGATCTGGTTTCCTAAACATTTATTGTTATTATTAGAAGAAATTTTTACAGTGATATGTGGTACGATAAATATGTCTTCTCCGATCTTAGAAGATGACACATTTATGGAAGATTAAGTTGAATGATGGAGTAACAAATTTATGTATATGATGGTTATATTAGATTGAAGTTAGTGATAACAAGAATACACACAGAATGAAAAAGTTTTTCTTTGTATAAGTTTTCATTATTAATACACCTTGAGTTACATTATGATTGATGGTGTTCTATTATAAAAACCACATTTGTTTATATGAAACATTATGATTTCTCATTGTATCCATGTATACTACTAAATAAATGTTTTTCGTGAAATTTTAAATATATTTTGTCCAAAGTTCATTCAGAAATAATTTAATGTCGAATAATAAAGAAAAATCACAGTTGGATAAAGAATCATCAATAAAAAGTTTCGAAATATGTTTATTGATAATTGCTCATCATATCTAGCCGATTATAAACTTCCTACATAAAGAAACTCGAATTAATAGTTTATCAAATCAAATTGAATCAAATCAAAATAGATAAACCAAAAGCAGTGAAGTTGACGATACCAGGCCTCGAATTCCCTTTTTTTTTCCCACATTTTATTATCAATTTGGATCTTGCCAGCCTATCGCCTTCTCTGTATTTCGCTGGAGTAAATTTTCACCTACATATAGCTTCACACTTTCACTCAAAACTAACATTGTTATAGGAAAAACTCGAAAACTTTCAAATCTGTCATATAACTCGTATTGAAAGTTGGTTTTGAGACGCCATGTTTAGACGTTATCACCTCAGCTCAGCCTCCATGTCAAACCCCAATATATTATAGTAGGTACGGTTGGCAACCCTGCGGCATAGAACATTCTAGCCCACATGAGCTTTAACAATGATGCAGTTAATTTATTCGATAAAAAATGCTTCGTTTCAGTCGACGGATGAACGATGTCAGTTAAGGTCTCAAATTTTCAATAGGTACTTCTTCATCACTTTTTGTGTTAAAATTTCTAATGATTTTCCTGAAGATCGACCTCATTCAACTTGTTCAAACATCTTGTTCTGATGTCGCCTTTTCCGTCCGAGGCTGGTGATTAAACTAGATATATGTTGACTCGTGAAACTACGAATCGGAGAATTTGAATAGATGATTCTCCGATCCGTCGACGCAGTCCTTCATTCAAGAGTTCTGGTATTTCCCTACCGTTCCTTTTCTTTCGACTTTTCATTCGCTGTAACCTTGTCACCTCTCTATCAATTTTTTAACTTTATCCATTAGATAACTGACATCGAATTCTCGCACATCACTTGGTGAAACATCATAAAGAATAAACTATAAACTTTAAAATAAAAAACAATTGCCTTATGTTTTACAATATAAAAAATATTTAGATACTGTATTTACAAGTAACGAAAAGTTGACATGTTTCGAGTTATGAACTCATTATCAAGACTGACTACAGCGGAGTATTACATCCTATTTTATAACACAGACAAAAGCAAAGGTGATACCTGAAAATCAATTTGTTCGTTTACAAGGGGTAATTGACTATTAGGGGGGAACTTATTTCGAGAATTTCAAGGTCAAGGCGCTCTCCTTTGTTACCTGAATGTAACAATTTGGTTTTGTTGAAATCCAGGATGTGATTGAATTTTATACAATGTTCAGATAAGCCAGTGGTATTTTTGTTTTGTAAAATTGACTTTTTATGTTCTTCAACACGAATGATGTTTATATTCTTTCCTGTCTGTCCAATATAGAAAGCAGGACATTCGTCGCAAAATATTTTGTAAACACCACTGTTTTCTCCGATGTTAGATTTTTCTTTATTATTGACCAAGAATGACTTCAAGTTTCTTTTATTTGTACAAATTGTTTTAAAGTTATTTTTCGATTTCTGGTGCAACTGGGTTTTGTTGAAATCCAGGAAATGATTGAATTTTATGAATGTTCAGAGAAGCTAGTGAAATTTTTATTTTGTAAAATTGACTTTTTATGTTCTTCAACACGAATGTTTATATTCCTTCCTGTTTGTCCAATATAGAAAGCAGAACATTCGTCGCAAAATATTTTGTAAACACCACTGTTTTCTCCGATGTCAGAGTTTTCTTTATTTTCGACCAAGAATGACTTCAAGTTTCTTTTATTCGTACAAATTGTTTTAACGTTATTTTTCGATAGTCTGTTACAAATTTTGCTACTCAAATTAGGCACATAATTTATTGGGAAGTATTTTTGTTCTTCATTAATAGTTTACGTGAGGTATATTGAATGCAACAGATATTTTATTCATTTTTTCGCAATGAGCTTCTCGATAAGACTTTCATTTTAACCGTTATTGGTAGCTAATAATTTAATTGTATTAACTTCAGTTTGAAAATTTGTTTCCGATGTTTCCGTGTTCAAGAACATAAAAAGTCAATTTTACAAAATACAAATTCCACTGGCTTCTCTGAACATTGTATAAAATTCAATCATTTCCTGGATTTCAACAAAACCCAGTTGTTACATTCAGGTAACAAAGGAAAGCGCCTTGACCTTCTTGAAATTCTCGAAAGAAGTTCCGCTCATGATAGTCAATTACCCCTTGTAAACGAACAAATTGATTTTCAGGTATCACCTTTGCTTTTGTCTGTTTTATAAAATACGATGTAATACTCTCCTGTAGTCAGTCTTGATAATTAGTTCATAACTCGAAACATGTCGACTATCCGTTACTGCTAAATACAGTATCTAAATATTTTTTCATATAGTGAAACATAAGCCAAGTGTTTTTTATTTTAAAATTTATACTTTATTCATTATACTAATTATTTTCTCTCAGGAATTTAATTTGAATTTACTCTCAACCGTTGTAATTACAGCACAAGAACGTTAAATTTGATAAAATCGATGAATGTTTGCACATAATAATATAATGTAATCGAATGATGTCAAATATAACAGAAACGGTATCAATAAAAACAATGAATTCAAATTCTTGTACAAAAGCTCGTGTTCTATAAAACCACATATGTCATGAAACTAATATTAATTAAATGCTAGAAGTACCTAATACAATATTTATTTGAATACATCTACATAACGAAACATTCGATAAAACCATTTGATCCGCACTTCGAATAATTAATACTATGTACATAATGTTTGAATTAATCCTGAATTAATTTCACCCCGTATTTTGTGGAATAAACAGATCGAATAACACCGGAGTTTTGTATTTTAACTGTAATTATTATTATTTCATACTAGGATTTATTGGGATGTCATTCCATGTTTGAAACTCTACGGCAGAACGGACTGCTATATGTTTATAGTGTGGTCAACAAGGGCTTTTTTGTTCAACTTTTTTCAGCAGTCTCGGAAAAATATGAGCAATGTGATTATTTGGTGGAATAGCATGTAGATGTTTTATGCTCGCGAAAATTGTAAAAGTTATAAACAATTCACTGAAAAAAAGGGTTTTTGATATCTCTAAAAATATTCAGAAAGAGAAGGAAATTTTTTAAAATGAAGTCTAATTCCTGAAACCGTTCGGCCATTATTTATCACAGGGTGGTGAAAATACGAGTAATCTGGCTTGCGCAAGTCACGCCCATTTAGGACACTTTAACAATAAAAATTATTGTTAAAAAACTATATTAAATATAGAAATTAAGCGATGGAAAAATTAGGGCACTTACAGGATAGGCGAATGAACAATAACCCGGCGGCAAAAAATTATTATCAAGATTTTTCAGAAAGTTATGCATTATTTATATTGCATAAGTATATTATATTATTTTTCGCTGCTGGAACATGAACATTGCAAGTGTGATGAGTGTTAGACTGACATTTTTTTTTTCTTGAAGCTATTTTTAAAATTTTGAAAAATTGTGACAATAATTTTTGCCGCCGGATTATTGTTCATTCACCTATCTAGTAAGCCCTCATTAATAAAATCCATTTTCAACATTTTCCGGAACCGTTTTTTACAGTTCACGTGTTATTTCATCACCTACTTTAAAAATAATGAACTCATCTGCGGATTAGGTACAAAAAATGATGTTTCATGGGATTTAATTGAATGGTCTCTAAGATCGCTAGATTGAACACCATTGGACTTGTTCTTACAGGTTAGGTTAGGTTATTATAAAACGGAACCTACTTCTCTAGAAGATATTCGCCACCAGATACTGATTGCATGTGGTGAAACCACTTATGAAAAGTTACAAAACGTTTTGGAAATTTTGATCGTCGAGATAATCGACAGGACTTTTCCAGAAAAACCCCTACCATAAAAATTTTCCAGGTGGACTGTTTTGAATGCTTCACCACGTTATGTATATATATATATATATATATACATATATATATATATATATATATATATATATATATATATACATATATATATATATATATATATATATATATATATATAATATATATATATATATATATATATATATATATATATATATATATATATATATATATATATATATATATATATATATATATATATATATATACATATATATATATAATATATATATATATACATTATATATACTATATATATATATATATATATATATATATATATATAATATATATATATATATATATATATATATATATAATATATATATATATATATATATATATATATATATATATATATATATCTATATATATCAGTGGCGGCTCGTGAGTTGTTGGTTTAAGCAGGCTACAAGAGGTGTAAAAAACTACACCATAGGCAAAAATTTTTAGGATTTCAAGGTCAACTACCTTATAATTTAAAGAAAATCAAAGTAAAACAAGCACCCTGAAATATTAAATAGGTACCTATTCGAGGAATTAATCAATTGTTCCCAACAAGAACCAACGGGGAGGTGAGACTTTTTTCTTGCCAGAAATAAAATAGGCCCCTCCCAAAAATAGATTAAAATAAAATTCTTGTCATAAGAGTCAAACTAAACTTAATAAAATAACAACAAAATAAAATAATAAAATATACATTGTCATTTTGATAATAAAATTCATCGATTTCATGAATTTTATACTTTTATGAACTCGGAGCTTAGGTTAGTAAGGTTAGAAAAAGTAAGGTCAGCTCAAGTTTTTGAAAAAAAAAAGATGACCCAGCGACAAAATCTTCATATTCGGCTTTTTCAGGCCAAAATAAGCTATAATCCGAAATTTCAAGAAAATCGGGACAGTCTGTTGTATTATCGATAATTACCATAATTCCTGCATAGATGCCAGTGCCAAACAGAGACATTTTCCCTAGTAAAAAGTAAACACTGCCAACAAAATAATTTATCTTTTACCTGTGATCCGGTAAGCCAAGGATGTCTCTCATAATTTCTGATATTAAAACCGCGATTCTGCTACGCTGCAATTGTTTAATTCCGGGGTAGGTCGCAATGTTTTTATTGAAACTTTATCGTTTTAACTTAGTGCACTAAAGTTATGGGATAAAAAATATTCCACTAAGTCACCATTGAAATTTTTAAAATTAACTTCAGTAACCGAACTCATTTTAAAAAAAATACGCCAATAAAATAAATTAAAACCGACAAAGTGACAACGACAACGTCCAACGGTCCATGTCCAACGAATTCACTCGATTTTACCCGAAAGCCTATAGTTGTGATTGGTCGACATTGTGTGAGACTTAGGTTCAATCGGTGTTGCCATTTACATGTGTTTTCCTTTTCTATTGCAATGAAGTATTCATTCGCAGTATTCGCACCGTTGTTTGCTTTTCTGTGGCAGGCATAATGAAGGTTGAAAATATACCTTTTTAAGCCTCTGCAGCGTTGCTACAAATCTTGAAATGAATGAAATGCAGTAAATGTAAATACCTTCTATCGTAATTAATAAATTATATTATATAATGTAGGTTGAAAGGAAGGTAGGTGCATAAAATAATATCATTTTGATTAATATGAATATGCTGAATGCTGAATATTCAATATAATATATTAGTGATACACGGAATATTATTGAGGAGGAGGCTTAGCCTCCTTAGCCGCCCCTGGTATATATATATATATATATATATATATATATATATATATATATATATATATATATATATATATATATATATATATATATATATATATATATATATATATATATATATATATATATATATATATATATTTATTTAAATTATTCTTGCCTGTGTTGTATTGTTCTTGTATCTGTCTTATATAAAACCAACAACAGCATTGAAAAATTGATTAAAAACATCCGAATCAAAAATTCATAGAGATGAACGTAATGATGTGTATAGACTCAACTGTAAAGATTGTGATAAATTCTATATATCTACAATGAGAAGTTTTAAAACTCGAATAATTGAACACCAACTTAACTATATTAAGCAGAAAACTGACTCTAATTATGCGTACCACCTTATTCAATAAAACCATACTTTTGATTACAATTATGATATATATTGTTATTTAGTTTCTCTAGAAACCTCCTCTGTTATGTTAAGTTTTTCATATAAATAGATTATTTTGATGAGGCCTCGGTAGACCAGCGGTAAGGTGAACCGCCTTATACCGTTTGTAAACCGAGGTTTGTGGGTTCGAGTCCCACCTCGCTCTTGGGTGTTGTGTATGTCCGGAATTTAGTGGTTATTTATGATTGAAAATTTTTGGGTAATGTACAAAGTTTACAAGCCCATTGGCCGTTCGGAACCGGCGTTAAACTGTAGGTCCCTCGAGTTAAAAAAAAAAAAAAGATTATTTTGCAATACCATTATTTAGTACGAGATGAAGTCAATGTTATGACGAAACGTGTTTACTCAATATATTTTCTTTCAACCTGTGGAATGTTAGATTTTATTTCTCTATAAAGTCGTTTCAATTAAACCTGTTATTGCATAAAGCAAACTTTTATCCATATATCTAAAAACTTTTGTTTTATAAATTTTATCGAAGTTTTTATCAATTGGTTCATCAATTTATTGTTAGTTATCTACGATTATTGGGTCAACATTTATAGTAATACCTAACAAGAATATCGTTATTTATGTGGAATATCGTTCAATCCATTTCCTGTTCTCCTTCTTTGTTTGGGAAACCTGAGCAAGTCAATCTGGGCTGAGCTGATCGATCGAAATTGACATGTTTAACTTCATCCATTCACGCTAGTATAGAAACTTTCTGTATCCTGTGAGGTATTTTGTGTTGTTCTCGGAAAAGTTATTTTCACCAAGAACACACAAGCCTGTGAAAATAAGACTGGCAATCTCAAGTTTCTTTCCTTCTGTGAAAGTTGCTGATTAGTTTTTGCACTATTTGCATTCGATTGACGATTCTAGTTTGTCTGTAGAACACGTTGATTCGATATAATCAGAACAAAATATGGAAGCTTTGTGATTAGGTAATGTAGAGAAGCTTTTATGAATTGTATTTTTTTTAAATTTAAAATATGGCCTCAACGGGGGGTCATTAGCCAAAATAATTCTAGTAGAGTATCAATATCCATAAATGATTGAATAAAGGAAACAAAAAATTTTATATAATGTAAAGCCGGAAATTTCCTTAATATTGATAAACACAAAAGATAATTTAAGATTATCTAGGTAATAAACAAGGATACAAAACGTCAAGGGACGATTTTATTCTTCATACATAAACAAGAAATGAGTCACGGAGAGAGTAGGTATAACAAGAGAATATACATAAGGATCTACAATGCAGAATCAAATTTTTAATTTAACGTCTAGAATATGATCGACTAAAATTCCATAGACATCATACTATTGAGCAATAATAAGAAGGCGACGTTAAAAGGTTGATTATAATTTAATGTTTCTGTATATTTAGCAAGAGCTTTTCACATTCGTGTCTGTAATTGCAACAGGAGAGGACTACATGATCTATATTACCAAGTTCGCCACAATTGCACAAAGGGTCTTGTTTCACACCAATTCTACTAAGATATACTGGAGTGAGGCAATGTCCACTTCGGCTTGTAAAAACTGCCTTTGGAAATTGATTGAAATTCAGATGTCAACTTCCTCAATATAGAATTCTTATATTTGTGAAATAAATCTGTATAAATACATTTTGTATTGTTGATAGGATCATAACAAGCGGCTTTAGCTGCCTTGTCTACTAGCTCATTTCCGAACACACCTTGATGAGCTTTAACCCACATAAATTTCACCTGGAAATCATTCTGGATTAATTTGTGAAATAAACAAAATATTTTTTTATGAATGAATGAAAAGGATTGATCGTATGTGATGTTCTTCAACGACAAAGGCGCACTTTGACTGTCTGAAATAATAATAAATTTACGATTCACTTTGTCCATGGAGTTCGAATTAATATATTCCAGTGCCAACGAAATGGCAATTAATTCCCCATAAAAAATTGAAAAATTCTCCTTCAGAGTATCACTGATTGAAGTCGATGTACACACATCATAAATTGTATTTTAATTGCTTGCGGAATATTCACATAGGTGAACTTTTAAAAGTATGTGTATTCAGAAGAACTTCTTTCTATTTTATCATATGATGAAAACCCTTTGAAATTCGAAAAAGGTTTGTAGCATGATTCCAGTTCTAAACGTCAGGTATGTTTTTATATTAGCACGTGTTAAATATACCCTTTTTTATGTTAACTAATTTACAGTTATTTTCACGAATATTCTGTGGAAAATTTCAATATAATAGTACATTGAATGAAAAGGTTTGAAACCAAATCTTTGCACTCGAACAAGAAAAATTGATGGACTGAGCCGAAGGCGAGGTCCACAAGTCGAGCGACTGTGCAAAGAGGTGTTCAAATGAGTTTTCTTCTATACTTTTTATACGACTGCAAATAGAAACCACACACATCTAATTTTCTTTGTAAAACTCGTTTTTATTGAGAAAACTGGGAAACAATAATTGTTTCCTATTCAAGCAACAATACAATAGAGCTGCGATGGTTGCTATGGAAACCAGCCAGCTTGAAACACTGCAGAATTTTGACGTTGTTACGAAAGTACCAAAAAAGAATCATCAGAAGTGCGTAAAGATGACATATCCTTCCGTAAAGTGTTTCGCACACGGGGTGTGCAAAGTACCTCTTTGGGAGCGAGTTCTCCATGCGCAAAACCCCATTTTCTGAGGAAGACGTATAAAACTGTTATTTCGTTTGATGAAGTCAAAGAGTAATAAAAGAAATATGACAAGAGAATCTTTCTTTCAATTGCAACATTCAAGAGGAACTTGTACTGTTTAAACATAACTATATTGAGTCAACTTTCAAAGCCTGAAACTGTTAAAAAAGATTCCAAATTTGCCAGAATGAAACTTCGCAGTTTTCGATTTTCACTATATTTTGTTAACATGACAATTGTTTCGCCGAACACAATATCTTCTTCAGATATATAGTACATACTAACTTTTACAACAAGAATATTGAAAGATGAAGGAAGGGAATGTACAATAAGTACCTATAGGGAAAAACCTGAACGTAATCTCTCAGCAGGTAGACAGTACAAACGGTTAATGACATGGAAAAAACACAACAGGTACAAATATTCAATATAACATTTAGAAAAGATTTAACAACGGTGAATTATTCATATCTAATTGGCCATTTAACAAATTATTGGATTGTTTCATACTATTGATTTCTAGAGCTTCTGATAAATTGAGTTTATAGCCTTTCTTTTCTCATTGTAATGTTTCAAATTCAATATTAATAATATGATTATATTCCAGGACCAATTAGATATGAATAATGAGATATGAATAATTCACCGTTGTTAAACCTTTGCTGAATGTAATATTGAATATTTCTACCTATTGTCTTTTTCCCATGTCATTAACAGTTTGTACTGTCTACCTGAAGAGATTACGATTATGTTTTTTTCCCCATTCTTATTGTATATTCCCTCTCTCATCTTTCAATATTGTTATTGTAAAAGTTAGTATGTACTATACATCTGAAGAATCCACTGTGTATTGGCGAAACAATAAGCATGACGACAGTATCAAAAAATTGTCGATTAAATGGTTATAGGGGAAAATTCATATAAAAAAAAAATTCAAAACAATGCTTTAGTTTCATTTAAAAAATTCAGATTATTAAGATTTTCAATAAAATAAAACATTAAAATACTGCAATCGGCCATTCTGACTGAAACACCAATCACAGCGCATGACGTCACGCTTAGGTAAACTCCGCTGTCAATACTCTCATTCACTGTGTTTTGTTGTTGTGAATACTACTGATTATGCATTTGGATTTATTTTTTATTATTTTACGTGTGGTTTATCGACTCCACTCTACTATAACAATGGAACCACGCTTGGTTAAGCTCAAATTTGCCCAGGATTGATATATTTAATGTTGGGCGATTTCATCCCAATAAATGAAGAATTTTGCTCGTCTGAGTTTAGAAACGTGAGAACTTCCTTGTTAGTAAATTGTATTTATCTTTACCCAAGATACATCCAATTTAGTTATAATCAATCGCGTTTTGAACTCATGCGAGTTTATTTTACTTTCATAGGTTATTTTTACTAGCTAATAAGCACCTACTAGTACTAGTAGTAAGTATTTTTCCTCATAGAAAACACCCAAAATCTGGTAAATCACCAAGTCAATGTGCATGTATTTGTTCTAATTAATTTCAATTATTTTAGGTCTTCAAGACCAAGTGCAAGATTTTACCAGAGCAAATATATATATATATATATATATATATATATATATAAATAAATAAATATATATATATATATATATAAATATATATATATATATATATGAATAAAAAATAATATATATATATATATATATATATATATATATATATATATATATATATATATATATATATATATATATATATATATATATATATATATATATATATATATATATCGTTCGGGGTTCGACGTGCGAACTTCAATCACTTATTTTTTATTATTTTCTTGTTTGGAACATGAACAAATACATTGTTGAGTGTTCTATTGATGTGTTTTTATACTGCGGTACTGCACACCACCCATAATTTTTGGAATTCATTTTTATTACTCGAATTAATTTGATGTTTTGTTTACTTTCTTCGCTATGCATAGACACAATGATATGTTCACCTAAGCGTGACGTCAGACCGACGCAATGACACATGGGAGCTGTTTTCGCGCGCTATTGAAATAGTATTAAGAAAAATGGCTTTAAACTTCGTTAAAACTTAAGGTTATTACCAAAATGAAGGTTTTTTCGTGATTAGTAACTGTGTACCCACATTAAGGGAGAGTATTTCAAAATCTTTCGTCACGCCTATTGTCATGTTAACGAAATATAGTGAAAATCGATAACGGTGAAGTTTTATTTACAATAGTACATATGTAATATAAATATAATCTCATATTTTTATCATAAGGTCGCTTTTATTTTGAGTATTAGCTCAATAGTCATGGAATTTTCAGATGATCCTTCTTCATTTTCATAGCTTAGTGACGTAAACGTCTGAAACTGAACAAACAGCTACTCCCTAGTGAGAAATATCTCAATGTATGACAACTGTAATCCTCAGAGGGTGTTTATTTTTCTCTAATGCATTAGGCATATACACTACATGTTGTTCAATTTCTTGACAGTTTTCGTAGGGTTGGCTTTCCGACAGGGGTTGATGAACGAGATCAGGGTGCTTCTGTAATCTTGACTCTTGTACGAATGAACAATAGTCTTCTTCTGTATGTTTACCTAGTGGGGATGCACCCTCCATCAAGAGCTCTTGAAATGGATATAAATGGATATATTACAGCTATTTAAAGCGTATTATTAAAATATATGAGCCATTGTTGTTTAATGACATATATTAAACAGATAAATCTTCATGGAAAAATTATAATAACCGCTTGCTTTTGAAATACGTATATATATATATATATATATATATATATATATATATATATATATATATATATATATATATATATATATATATATATATATATATATATATATATTTACTTTCCTAATTGAATGTCAATATTTATGAGGGTGATTTTTGGGCCCATTTTAAGAAAAAAACTTCATATGAAGATATGTCCTAAACGTCTTACCTTTTGAGATACAGGGTGGTGAAGTTTTCAAAATTAAATCATTAATTATTAATATCTACAGTCAGTGGCACGCCACTGACTTCTCTTACATAAAATAAAAATGAAATCTGTATTCAATTATGAGCAAATGTGATTTCTTGAATTTTTTCAGTCCGACGCACGGGTTTCATTCAAAAAAATAATACCTACGTATGTCTCTGCCAGGTGATATTGTCATATGTATGTAACGATATTGTTATGATCATGCAGAGAAACGGTTTTTATTTTTTAAGCGAAAACCGTGCATCGGATTGAAAAAAGTTAGGTAATCAACTTTGGGAGAAATGATTGATAATTTCAAAAATAATTTTTATTTTAGGAAAAATCTGTGGCGTACCATCAATGTCTGCCAAAATAGGCAGGTCAAATTACGTACGAACGCCACTGGTGGAAATTAAAAAAAAAGTGATACATAAAAAAATGCCTCCTGATTCATAGTACATGTATGACAAATTTAATTGAAATATCTGAAATGGTATTGTAGATATTAATAATAAATGATTTATTTTTGAAAACTTTACCACCCTGTATCTCAAAAGGTAAGACGTTCAGGACATATGTTCATATAAAGTTTTTTTCTTGAAATGGGCTCAAAAATCACCCTCATAAATATCAATATATATATATATATATATATATATATATATATATATATATATATATATATATATATATATATATATATATATATATATATATGTATATATATATATATATATATATATATATATATATATATATATATATATATATATATATATTATATATATATATATATATATCTATATATATATATATATATATATATATATATATATATATATATATATATATATATATATATATATATATATATGAGGGGGATTTTTGAGCCCATTTCAAGAAAAAAACTTTATATGAACATATGTCCTGAACGTCTTACCTTTTGAGATACAGGGTGGTAAAGTTTATATATATATATATATATAAATATATATATATATATATATATATATATATATATATATACATATATATTTCAAATATTTTAATATTTTTGCAAATGTTGTATTGTTATATACTTGTATTTTTTTAACAAAAACAGGCCTATTGAACTGGAAACAAGACTTTATTGAATAGTTAATGTTTCGTCATGAAATTCATGACTTTGCCAAAACTATTGATTCTAAATAATTATGCTCTCACTAATATTCACATTCGAAATATACTGTTATACATTATTAGTGAAATAAATGAGATTAGCAATGATCTTGTGAAAGTATGTTACTTTATCTGATACTCGAATTCTCCATCTTCAGAGTACTTCTGTAAACTTATTTTAAACAAATATGAGAAAATAAACTTAGCTCTTATCAATGTTTATACTGTATATACATAGTAAACATTCGTTCGAAGAATACCAACAAATTTAAAGTTAAATTTGAATCTGATTTTCTTCAATGTCCAACTATTTTTATTCTTTCATTTGTATAGTTGTAAAAACTTAAATAATATTCTCTGAGTGTATGTTTCAAGCTAGGTACATATAGTTGGTTATTTTCGGCTATTATAAGATAGTGAAATCATATTTGTTCATACAAATATGATTTCGATATAAAAATCTTATTTCATTATCATGTTTTAATCTCTGAATTCATTTTAATTTTAATAAAATAAATATCATTATATATTTTAATAAAATCGTGAGTAGATGTTATATATAATAAATTACATATTTTTATCCCTTCATAAATATGTGTTAATATATATATATATATATATATATATATATATATATATACATATATAATAATAATAATAATAATAATAATAATAGTCTTTATTCTCATAATCAAAATACAACATTGAATAGAAAACAAGTCAAATACGGAAATGATTTATGATCATACTTAAGATGAAAAAATCATAAATCAAAAGGACACTCAATTTGTGGTTCGATCGTGTTTGTACTCAAAAAATTCACGCATATTATAGGGCTCGATGTTGATGAGATATTGAAATACTTCTTTTTTGAATTGTTTGTAGCTTTCAATGATTTGATATTTACGTGGCAAAGTATTGTAAAGTTTGATGCACATATACTTGGCGTTTTTTTCTGATAATGTCAGAGAATGACTTGGGACATGAAAATATTGAATATTTCTGGTACAATTAACATTTCTATGATGCCGAAAATATTCACTATGTTTAACTAAAAATTGGAGACAACAAAAAATATACAATCCTGGCACGGTTAGGATGTTCAATAGTTTAAATTTACCACGACAAGATTCGCGTAACTTCATTCGTAGAATTGTTCTGACGGCAATTTTTTGAGTAGAAAAAATTTTGTTTATGTCCAAGCTGTTTCCCCATATGACAATACCGTAACCTAATATGGACTAGAAGTTTGAATGGTACACCATCTTGAGAACCTCTAAACCTACTGTTCTTGTTAAGATTCTTAGCGAAAAAATTACAGAGTTAAGCTTCTTTCTGACATTCTCAATTTATTTGGTCCACCTCAAATTACAATCCAGAGTGACTCCTAGGAAATTTATGTGTGAGTTTATATCTGTAGTTTTTCCCATTATGTTTATTACTGCCGGTACTTTTATTTTTGTATGAGTTGTCTTAAAAACTACACACTCTGTTTTGTCTGCATTCATGACTAGGTGATTCTTACCAAGCCAGTCTATATATATATATATATATATATATATATATACATATATATATATATATATATATATATATATATACATATATATATATATATATATATATATATATATATATATATATATATATATATATATATATATATATATATATATATATATATATATATATATATATATACAAATATATATATATATATTTATATCACATTTGGTATCTCATTTATAAGCGTTCAGAATAAACGAGGCGAAGGCTAATCATTCAAAAATCGCTATGATGAAAATAACATGAATGATCTGTGTAATATCACTCACGAAGGTTTTTCCATTTAATAATCAATTGATATCATCAGAAGCCATGAAACGCAGGAATATAGTCGAATTGAATTTCCACGCAAACTCCAAATCGTCCGCAATAGCATGAAAATTAGTGATCCCTACATCGTCCTAACTTGCAATATCGAAAACCCATCAATACAGTGGCGAAACAAAGCAGGCTTATTTTGTTCGAATGGTGTACATTTTCACGAATAACAAAGATGCAGTTTAAAATGTGAAACAGGACGGAGTAAGTGAACTGAATAATCGATAGTCATACAGTTTTGAGTGATGTAAATGTAGTTGAACATTAAGATTAAGTATCACTACAATTCTCAATGCACAAACATAGTTTGTATGTTATCAGCCTATTTTTAATTAGAAATACAGAATTAATATGATAGTTTGATTTTTTAATTTTATATAACTGCTTACATTTGATATCTGATTTAAAATGATGGAAAATTTGTTCATATATATATATATATATATATATATATATATATATATATATATATATATATATATATAGATATAGTGTATATGTGAATTTTATTAAAAAAAATAAAAAGAAGTATAGAAAAATATAATAAAATATATATATATATATATATATATATATATATATATATATATATATATATATATATATAAATATATATATATATATATATATATATATATATATATATATATATATATATATATATATATATATATATATATATATATATATATATAAATATACTATATCAATTTTAGGAATCGAGCCCTAACAGAAACGGAGAAAAATATTGGAAATGATCCACATACAAATAAATAACGCAAAGACTGTAAATGATAAGTTAGACACAAAACATCTGTTATATATACACGCCACTGCTTAAGAGACCGTAACCAAGCTAGTAAGCCGAGAACTTTGGTACGCTGGCTAGTATTTGGGACGTCCCAGGCGTCGACTGGTATGCCATGAGTTTTCCCAAGTAAGTCACTGCCTGCATATTTACAAGGCGAATGCTGGGCCAGTATTAATCCTCTGAACCGTACCCACGCTTCCGCGGAATTTTTTTAAGAGACCACAACACAGAAGAAGAACACAACAGACACAGAGCCACACTACAGAACGCAACGATGACATAAATGACAGTATTGATTAGACCAAACTACGGAAACCTTACAGACGCATAGTGAGATGTTTACAGGAATATATTTTAACTATTATTAATATACGTTTGTCTTTAGATGTCAATAGTCTGTGATATACTGAAGAAGCCGAAACGTTTATTTATATAGAATAAATTATTTCAATACTTGAGCTAGAAAGCCAATCATTTCAAGGATAGACATACCTATAGAAGACTAGGTAACAATATAATTCAAATTATATATATATATATATATATATATAATATATATATATATATATATATATATATATATATATATATATATATATATATATATATATATATATATATATATATATATATATATATATATATATATATATATATATATATATATATATATATAAATGAGAATTCCTCCTGTTATCGGGACACGTCCGTGACTATAAAGTTAAGTAAAACTAGAAGACATTTCTTCGAAACTATTGAAAAAATCCTCCTAGCGAAGCTGGTTATACGAGTTCACGATGCATTAAAAAAATCAGGGCGAAACAGTTCAACAATTATTATTTTTTATCGATTGTAATAAACATCTTTATTTTTACCGCCTAAGGTAGATGGAAAGATTTCGATGAATAGTGAACTCGTATAACTAGCTCCGCTAGGAGGATTGTTTGATTAGTTTCGAATAAATGTCCTAGTTTTACGTAATTTATATATATATATATATATATATATATATATATATATATATATATATATATATATATATTATATATATATATATATATATATTATATATATATATATATATATATATATATATATATATATATATATATATATATATATATATATATATATATATATATATATATATATATATATATATATATATATATATATATATATATAAATATACAGCAAATCTATGTCAGAAATATTTCGATACAGTAAAGTGTATTTCGGAACGAAGTAAAATATATGCTAAAAGAAAATACAAAATTCTAATAAGGAGGGCAAGTTGAATCAATAAAAGCGTATTAGTTTGAGAGTTGTTGAGAATTTCAAAGCATAAAATGGGACTTCATTCAATTAAAAATCCTCTCTGAACTTGCTCCTGCTCCCAGCAACTCTATTCTATTAGGAAGGAATATATTTTTCTGGATTACTTAGACAGATCGAGAGAGTATTTTTAATTTATCATTGAAGTCAATTTGTAACGTTTGAAAGTCACGAAGTAGTACCCTTTATATTTAGATTAAGGTATGAAATAGTAGAACATTTTCACAATTTCGGATATCTGTGAGTTTTAAAGTACATTTGCGTTGCAAATTGGTTTAAACTTATAGTTATTCTACGTCCCATGCAATCAGAAAAGGTGTCAGTATGTGCTTGAAGGAAATACCTGTATTTTGGACTACTGGACATGATTTTCTCTTGTGGTATTTCTCTATGAGAAATAAGTATAAAACTACGGAAATACAACACATCAGAAACAATCAGTGTATTATTAAGAATAATATTATCAAAGATTTTCAGGATTTTACGAAAGGTTATGTATATGTGCTTTTGAGTGAGTTCCTCTCTGCTCAGAGCGGATGATAATGAAAAAATATTTCGTCGAGTTATACTGCATATTCTTCAATGTTCTTCAGGAGTTGCAGAAACGCTTACAGCTATTTTTCGCCCAACAAGGATATATTTTAGAACTTATTATTTCATATCGCATTTACTGCTTGCCTGATTACATTTCAAAACTTTATATCATTTTACTTTTTGGTTTGTGATGCGTCCATATTCATCTGATATTTGATAAACAACATTATGAGTTATAGAATTGTGAATTAAAATATTATTATTATTATTATTTTTATTATTATTTTATATATATATATATATATATATATATATAATATATATATATATATATATATATATATATATATATATATATATATATATATATATATATATATATATATATATATATATATGATGTTCAGAAAGATTTCCGCGGTCGGAAGTATTTGAAAAACTTGGTTCTCGGGATGAACCGCGTAAAAGATTTGAAAAATCTCGACGTTTCGGCTCCTTTTGCGAAGCCATCTTCAGGAGAATTAGAAGGGAAAATAATTCAGATACGTGGCCTCAATCTGCCTACTCCAAGAATCGAATTAGGAGGAATCGGAAATAATACGATTGCGTGGTCTCAACCTGCCTACTCCACCAACCGTACTGCTTCCTGTCAACTCTGAAGTCTCAACCTGCCTACTCTTCAGAGTCAACTGACGGGCCGATCGTCGCGTGGCCGTATTTATAGGGAAGGGGGGCGGGTACTCCATTGACGTAGTTATTGACGTAGTATTGACGTCAATGGGGTATTCACGCACGGTATCAGTGCGGGATGCACTCCAATTGGGTGTGACACGGCGACCACTGAGAAGCGGCTTCCATGCTGATGGGAGTCTGTGACTGTCATCTCTGGTGTTCAAACAATTTGGACGTTTTTCTATTTCTACAGCTTCACGAAAAATTCGGGATTTAAAAGATCGGACGGGAGCAATAGTTCTTGTATTGGGGAAATCGATAATGTGGCCTGTTTGGGTGTGATGTTGGGAAAGGGCGTTGGTGATATCTGAATGTCTTACTGAAAGTGAATGTTCCTTGGCACGGACCTGAATTCGTCGGTTCGTTTGTCCTATATAAGAACGAGGACAATTGGAACAGGAAATCTCATAAACACCGTGATTTTAGTTAGGAATTTTATCCTTGACAGATCTGACCAGATGGGAGAGATTTTGTTGGGTGGTGAATATTGTTTTGATGTTTGTGTTTTTGAGAGATCTTGCGATCTTATCTGTTACTCCTTTGATGTAATGAAGGAATAATTTAGGTGCAGATTCTTGGTCAGTGGGAATCTACACCTAAATTATTATTATTATTATTATTATATATATATATATATATATATATGTATATATAAACATATATACATGTATATATAACCATATATATATATATATATATGTATATATATATATATATATATATATATATATATATATATATAAATAAATATATATATATATAAAAATAAATATATATATATATATATATATATATATATATATATATATATATATATATATATATATATATATATATATATATATATATATATATTCATACGGCTCATGAACCGTCAAAATTTGTTAAGTTATGGTTGGTTTCATTTGCTTCATTTCCATCCTTGGACCCTGGGGCTTGAAATCCACGGTTAAGAAGATATGCTTTTTTAAATTTCTCAAATTACCCAAGATCCCGCCTTTAAATTCAAGTTAGTTTTATATTTGTCTATGAAAGCACTTTTTTTTTATCAAAAAATTAACTTATTTTTGAATATAGGTACAACAAAAAAATCAAATAAAAATGATCAATAAAATATTGTCCATCAAATAGTGAAATCAGAGTTTATACTTTTCAAATTATGTAAAATATGAAAAATTTATCAAAATTTTTGTTTTGAAATTCTACAAAATAAAGACTGAAAAATATTCTTCAGGATGGGAAACGGAATTAACCTAATGTTATAATCTAATGTGATCAAATTATAATATTCGTTACATGCATATCGAGAACTATAACTCATTCCAATAATATAGGAAAGAAACATTATTTTATTTTGTGATTCAATGGCTGCAGCAAAAGCTAGAAATGATAAGATTAAAGCAGAATATCAAGAGGAAACCCTAGTAGTTCCAGATAAATTGCATTATAATTAAACTTCGACTAGATATACCTTTAGTCATTTTGTGCTGAGATTTTTATAGCTGAAACAATGCGGGTGATATAGACAACGAAATGTTCTTCTCGTGTGCGGTAGAGAGTGAACTAATATCCAATAAGTATAAATGGAATTTGCAATAGAAGCGTATTTTATATACTTGATTGAATTAATATTCATTCTGTTATAAGTATAAGGCTAACTTTGGAATTCCTTTATATTTGAGAACAGTAATTATCATTAATACAAATTGTTACATTGATATTTGAGAATTTATTTGGGAAGGAAATATTTCCTGGTTAATTATTATAAGAGAATGAGAAACTGAATAGAAATAAGAATTTAGCACTTCAGAACTGAAATAAAAACATATTGATTTCTGTGATGAATACATTGATAGAAGAGCTGCAATATTACAACGGAAAATGAAAAGAAATTAACAAATAGATCGGAAATTGAAATAGAATTATATTTCGAAAATAAATTTTTAGACATCATAATTTTACGTCAATTAATTCAAAATTAAAATAAAAACTTGCTTCAACGTTTCACGACATGTCTAAAATATTAGCAATTTGTCAACATCTTTTACTTACTCTATCAAGACAGTTGATGATGGGTTAGTCATCCGAAACATGTTATCAAACTGATTATGTTAATGGTATTTTCCCTGAAAATGATATAGGTACTATTGCACTGTAACGAAAGTCAACAATAAATGCGGGAGTGGTTTTCATATCAGCTTTGGACACATACACACACAAACACACACACATATATATATATATATATATATATATATATATATATATATATATATATATATTTCTTGTATATGGTTTTCCGGTACATATAGGCAACTCAAGCGACATCCATCAAAATAAATGAGCTGAATTTATTATCTGGGGTACTTCAGAACATTTGGGTGATTGTAATCTTAATTTTGGTATCTTCAACATTGGGCAAGGAAGTGGCAGAAAGCTGCATGGTCGATAAATTTTCGAAGTAGTTGCAAAAGATGTGGAAAGATTTAATTTATCGCCACCATTTTCAAATAAGAGATTTGAGAATGAAATCATGAAAATATACAAGTTGACTATGGAAACTTCAGTAAAATTACATGAGGTGAACCGGAAAAATTCTTCAATAATTCAAAAAATTAACAAACATATATATATATATATATATATATATATACATATATATATATATATATATATATATATATATCCAGAATCTTTGTTAAGTTGTTAGATATTTTTTTATATTATTTAAGAAAATTTTTTCTTCACTTTATGTTATATATATATATATATATATATATATATATATATATATATATATATATATATATATATATATATATATATATATATATATGTTTGGTGCGGATCTCCCCCTCAGTACATTGTTTGATTAATTTTTTTCCTTATAAAAAAAATTTTTTCTTATAGTTCATATAATTTTTCTTATAGAGAAGGGAATTGTTTATATAGTTTGTTAATATTATATACCTTATCATGTCTGTAATTTTTATGAATGGTCATAATGTTGTGGATTTCAATGTTGGATTTTGATTCATGTCTCCTTTGCTTTGAGAAAAATTGATGTAATTTTTGTCTTACTAACTTGATCCATTTCTCCTGTTTGTTTTCTCAAGTTACAGTTTATAAAATTGAATGTCTCTACTTTAGATGTACAAATAATTTTCTGTGTAATTTTCTGTGTTATTTTTTGGCCAAATGATGTTTTAAATATGTCCAAAAAGACGAGAAGAAAAAGAGTAGTATTTTTTGTAAATTTAATTGTCACTCGCTGCCTAATGCGCATAATAGATCTATAGTAAAGATGGCTGCTGAAGTAAGATCTTAGATGGTGGGAATCTTTTTCTTCCAACTTTTATTATAGTTTGTACCTTTTGTGTCGCCAAAGTTAACATGTCATTGTATTACAAACAAAACAATGTGAGAGAGCCTTGTTTTTTTTCTGGAGTTACCAGCTAAAGTCGTAGTATCGTAAGTCTACTCTGTGTACAGTTTTCTTGATGTTTCAACTTTGTAATTTTTATAGTTAGCTCCTAATGATGTCTGCAATAGTAGACGAAATATAGAGCCTTTAGTACAGATTGACTGGTTATTGGAGACGCCCCCTTTTTTAGTCAGAATACCCTAAATTTTGAGACTATTACTCCGTCACTTTCAAATCTATATATATATATATATATATATTATATATATGTTATTTTTCGTGGTATTTGGAGATTTGTGCACTTTCACAGCCCACCCAGATATAGTTAAATGGTTGAAATTTCTTACGTGGATTGAGTTAATACAAGAGAATTGTATTGTAGTGGTTTTAATTATTTCCACAGTTTCTGCTGTTTGTGTTAAAGGATTAAAATTGAGTAAAAGCACACTGTGTTGGTCTAAGTATCGTTACAATTAAGTTGAATTTTCAAGCAATTTAAAAGAATTTCTAGCATTGCACATCTCTAGAGCCACTCCAAATGCAGTGAGAAGCCTGAAAATTCTTACTCGAATTCGGTTGATATTAGGAAGGTGCTAAGATTTCAAGCTTTGCGCGTCTTTCCAGTAGCTACGAATTAGGGAGTTAATAAGTACTTTTAGATAAAAAAGATCGAAACTGCATTATGAAAAACATCTCCGAAATCAGTTGTTGCAGGGTTTTTGAACCCTCAAATCTCCTCCAAATTGAGATAGAGAATTTAAAATTTTCAAGTAAATTGAATCTAATGAAGTGTCGTTCGACAGGATAACATTTGTTTGCAACCGCCTCCATTCTTATGTAGATTTCTCTTTCGTGCTGTTTGAGGTTTCATGCCTAAGCTCATACAGATTGATAAAGATGGCTGGAATTCAAGTTTTCTTCGTGGTTTTTGAGATGCATATACATAGGTTCTGCAAATTTAGTAAGAGTGTTAAAATTTTTATGTTGAAATTTCTAGTGCTTTTGAGCCACTTCAAATTCAGTTTGAAACATAGAGGAAAAAAATGAAGTGGAGAATACAATCTTAGCAAAGGAACTTTGCAGCTCAAGCGTTTTTTCTTAATATATCGTGGAAGGTTAAAAAAGTGCTCATTTTAATTTTAAATATTAATCATATTTCAGCAATAAGTAATCAGAAATATAATGTCAGTTAATAATTAAAAATTACTATGAACGATATGAAGTTAAGAAATAAATAAAATGAATATTCTAAGCGAGCGTATTTTCGTTTCAGATTGAACTATATATTTGATAGTGATTCAATTACATAAAGGTATGATATTAATTCTCACTAATAATGTCAGATATTTCATAATTGCGAATCGCGCAAGCGACTTCTCGACGGTGGTTGGGGTATACAGATTTGACGGTCTAACGACGTGTGCCCGTGCGCCTAAAACTGTCAGTTTTACCGCGGCAGCGTTAGGGGAGAGTTGCTTTCAACCCTCTAGTGTGCGTCCGGTTTCACATGTGATTGCGATATCCAATATACGGAAAAGTGCCACTTTATCGATAAAGAAGGTTAGATTTTTGAGGTTTCAGCTGAATGGTTCAAAAATATTTTCTTTACTTTTAAGGTATACATTGAACAAAATTAGTTGAATAATTTTGTGAATAATTGAAATTTCTGAGTATGAAAATAAGTTTCAGAAAAAAGACTGTTTTGCCTTTTTTTTAGTTCACATAAATAGCTTCTTAGTCAATTATGAGTTGGATGTATTCCTCCTAAAATTGTTTCAATGTCTGAAAATTTTTTTCAATCCCTAGAGAAGAAGTATTCTGCAGTACTTTTTATGTGTGCGTCTTTATTGCAAGATAATATTAATTATTGTTTATAGAGCGATGTGAAGCTATTTATCATCAATCATGGTTCTGCTGTTCAGTTATTTTTTTCTATGTACAATATATATATATATATATATATGTATATGTATATGTATATATATATATATATATATATATAAATATATGAATATACACATATCTATATATATATATATATATATATATATATATATATATATATATATATATATATATATATATATATATATATATATATATATATATATATATATATATATATATATATATATATATATATATATATATATATATATGTATACATATATATATATATATATATATATATATATATATATATATATATATATATATATATATATATATATATATATATATATATATATATATATATATATATATATATATATATATATATATATATATATATAACAGTTTTTAATGAGAAAGCAAAGTACTGAAATTCTTCAATAAATTTTCAATAACTTGTTAGCTACGTAACAAATATTGTTCTCGAAAAGTTGCCCTTGCGTCGAAACACTTCTGAGCAGAAATTCAAAATAGAAAACATATTTTAAGTTATTAATTAGATTTTCTTTGAACTTTTCGAATATAGAGTTATTAGGTTTTCTCGAGTGTTGAATTCTTTCTGGATAGCTATTGAAATATATCTCAGATGTAATATCAAAATTGTTATTACTTTCGGTAAATCCGTCTGCAAGGAATAAGTATAAAGAACACAAAAAGTGGTGTAGTAAAATTTTATTTTTGCTGTTGAAGACTAACACGTCAAAAGCGACATGATATATGATAAAATCCATTCCAACAAAACCATAACCAACTATTATTCACATTCGAAAAATGAAACTTAAGGCTATAACCCCTTTTTTGCATATTTTCTCGATGCCACTGGATTATAAAAGAAAAATGCGCCTTAAGAGTGTAGAAGTTATCAACTCGTAACTTTACACATAACCATGACATTCACATGTGCCATCAAGTCAAAAAATCGAACTTTTGTTTAAAACTCGAAAACAAAAGACGATAGCAAATTTTTGCGCCAATGAATTTGTCTGGAAAAAAGAGATCGAGAATGCGACCTTCATTTTTTGTATCTCCTATAGCTACCGAGTTCCCCTTTACCAAAATCGAAATGTGCCACCCTGTATAGTAGAAAATGAAGAATAAGTTGTTCACTCAAATCGAGCTAATCAATTGCATTAGTGATTCAGGCTTAAAAAAAGAAGGAGCTGAATTGTTTGACTCTAGGTTAAGAGGAAAGAACTTACAGGCAGTAGGAACCAACATTTATGTATATAGAAAGAGAGTTTTTGAACAAGATATTGATTTATTGTACTGCTCATATATTTTTATAGAAGTAGCTTAAAGGTTTTTCTGATACCAACTGGTTAAACTTATGTTACTTCACATGTGAGTCTATTAATGCATATGAAGGAAAGCTAACGAAATAGTTTGAAATAAAATGATTGGACAAAATGTAGCGGCTAGAAAAATCATATCTATGCTTCTTGGCAAGCAAAATGGCTATACAACATTTCTTTGATTTATAAATCAATGGAATAGTAGAGTCGGAGATCAACATTGGTACAGAAAAGACTAGCTTTGAAGAAAAGCGTTAGTGCCTGATGAGAAGAACATCCCGCACAAGAAACAGTTAGTGAAAGATTTAAAAATCAAATCTTGAAAAATATACAATATGACCATAGTCAATTTAATATATTACATAAAGTGAACAAGGAAAATTATTCAATAATTTAAAAAATTATCGAACAACCTTCCAAGGAAGCTGGTTATATGTATTCCATTGAATATATTATTACATTGACCATGATCCACTTCTATCCTCTTCGGACCCCAAGTATCATATATGATACCTGAGGATCTGAAGCATGTTTAGACTGCTTAAATTCAATTTACGGGTGTATCCCGTTGGTATCGTATCTGATATGCTTCTCGCGCCTTAGAAATTCACATTTTACCGCCTTCCAATCAGTTCTGTGGAAACAACAGAACAAATAACATGGCCTCGCAAGTTCATAGACGAAAGAATTATTATTTTAAACGTAAGTAAAATAATTTTGATATTGAAAAAGCCGTTTGCTTATAATTTTTTATGATTGGAGTTAGGAGAAAATAGTAAACTTAGTTTTCAATTATTATTAACATCGGACATTTGGACCGTTGTATCACTGCTGATACCTTGGTTTTCGAGACTACAATATTTCTTAAATTACTAAAATAGGTTATACACGTTCACCCGGTTTATTTCAGCTGAACTGGAGGAAGAAATCGCTAAAATCGATGAGATGTCAGATTTGCAAAAAATTGATTCGGACAACTCAAACTTTGAAACTTCAGAAGATGAAGAAAATTTTGAGCTGTTAATCTTCCTGAGGAGACTTTGCCAGAAAGAAACGAAATAGCTTCACAAGATAATTTCGACTCTACGGACCATGAGTTGCCTTTAGCAAATCTCGTGGATCGTGACAAATGACAGAGTAACTTATAAGTGAACAATTTACCAGAAAGAATTCAAATATTAGTATTCCTCTGGTCAAGGTCTCATACAGTCTATAAAACAGCTACTAGAGTAATTCGCAAAATATATAGACCAGAATACATGGTTGGAATATCGTCAGCATGAAAATTGTCTAAGCTTCCGAAAGAAGAAAGATTATTTGGCATCCAAAACAAAATTGGCTGAATCCCTAGTATTCCATTCCAAACATGTAGCAAGTGACGAAAGCAGTTGTGAAAGCGATTAAGATGGACCTGCAGCTAAATTAAGAAAAGTGTTACCTGTTCCGCTACAAGAGCTAAGGAAGCATGAAGCCAAACATTCGCCCGAAGACACCACCCGTTCTCAAAAAATTAGGTCCAAATGCAGACTTGCAGGTTGTGACAAGTTGACTTAAATAAAATGTATTACTTGCAAAGCATTCTATGGCTTCAACTCGAGCAGAAATTGTTTCGAAGTAGCAAATTCTTGATTAGAATTTATATTATGCCAAACAAGTTTGATGAATTGGATTACTATCATTTTTCGAATTTGTATTGTCAAAGGCTCAAGGTATCAAATATGATACCACCCCCAAAGCCACCCCCAAAGACACAGGATTTTTTAAATTAATTTTCTGTTGTTAGTTGTTTCTATTTCAACTCAAATATACGTATATTGTTAAAATTTAGAAAAGAAATTCACTTCGGTCCGAAGAGGGTATATTTTTCATGATTCGATTTTGAATATTGCGAAAATCGCGACAAGTATTTACGGAACGCAATCTCGTGAGTTTGTCCAGAGTTTTTAAAAATGCTATATTAGCGTGCTTTGGAATGACATAAGCCACACTTGCAGAGTAGACATTTCGTGCCGGGAAATATGCATTCTCGCGACGGGATTCTACATTTGCGGTTTAAGAAGCTAATTTTTGGTTTCCAATATCTTTGGTGGAGGGCGCTCTGGGTTGTTATCCAGATAGTAGTCCGACCGCGATTTGTATTGAGGAACAATTAGAAATTTGTTAATTTAGTCCAAGTGAATAAGAATGAGCTGCACTGATGAGATCTTACGGGATCGAAACAGCTGTATGCAGATTTTGAGTCAGGGTGACTGAACGATTTCTATAATTCACCATTGTATTGTGACTGTAGAATTCTCGTCGCGGAGTTAATATAACCAGCTCCTTTAAGAAGTTATTTGATAATCTTTCAAATTATTGAAGAATTTTCCTTGTTCACTTTAAGTGAGAGACTTACTCAAAGATGGTCAATTCTTCAAGTATCCCTGTGAAAGATTTCCGCATCTCTCAGAAGCAAAACTGTTGGTTGGGATAGACATTTGCAAATTAACTTTCCATTTGAACTTTGAAACACAAATGGAGTTGAATGAAGAAGAATCTTGGTTATCGTTTAAACAAGTTGTAACAAAGGTCATCTTGACTACTTTACGGACAATTTGAGCAATTAGAACACCAATATGATGGGTTACCACCGCTGGTCACTTCATACAGAAATTTAATACGCGACACAGAGGAGAAAAAGCTTTAAGTAGAAAAGGAAAGGAAATAAAAGCCAATTCCAATAACAAAGAATGCCTGAAGGTGTATATGTGTATTTTGTCTCATATAAACATAATCTTGTTTCTCATATATATATAACATTGTTATTGTTTTCCCCATATTACTATATGAATATACGGTATAGCTCAAAACAAACTGAAATTGCAAAAAAACTATGCTTGTTAAAAAATCTGAGTACAGATATGGATTTAGCACCTAAAAATACATGAGAATCAGCTATTAAAATTTGAATAATTTTGGTTTGTTGGCATGTGTAATTTTTAAAACTATCACGAATATTCTTTGAAATGAAAATATCATTAATGCTCTTCAAGGCAACTTGCTAGACAGAATATTTTTGTGGTTTCGTTATACAGAATGTACGAAAGAATTCATCAATATTTTCACACTCAAGAGTATATTATGAAATTGTAAAAAAAATGAGTTATAACTCAGTCTCCTGCCAAGTTTGGTAGAACTGAAGGAAGGTAATCTAGACTCTTAAAATTCCTAAAGAAGTTATCTGAACAGAAATAATATATTTTGAAAAAATATCGCATACCTTAATTGGATCTAACATATGAAATATGGATTCACTTTGTATCTGTATGCTGTAAACAATTCTCACCAATAGACAAGTATATTTCTAAAAGATGATTTTTTCTGTTAAATGAGATAATACATTTCAATATGTTTGAGAACGATTTTCTAATAAAAAGCCATATTTCCAGAACATGTTTTATTCGGTTAAATGAGTTAGTATATTTACTCAAACGTAATTTCATGGAAATTCTTATATGTATTAACTTTCCTAGACTCGTCGCTGTTCAATAAAATGAAATATTGCCAAATTCCTCCATGATACCAAGATTTACTTCAAAGCTTCCTTGAATTATTAACGTAGATATTTCGTTTCGTCATATATTTACAAAGCGCCATGTAATATTTTAATCGAAAATTTTATATATTATTTATGAGACAATCCCGATTTGCGCTTTTCCTTTTGGGAAAGGGCAAAGCTGTGAAGATTGAGGAAACTGGAATTTTGAAACTGGAGTTATAAAGGATTATTGTTGTGCATAAGAAGGCGTCTCGATACATTTGGAACAAGCCAAAAATTTATAATTAAAAGCAGTCTTTGATCAATATGTACAGCTATACATGAATGAAAGGAACTTTGTACCGTCTGAACATTTCTGAAGAGTTGAACATTTCTGAAGAGTTGAACATTTCATTTAAGTTTTATTTCAGCTATTTGAATATTGACGGTTTTTCGTTAATAATATTATCTAATAGTTTACACCATTTTTTGATAATAAAACAAATTTCGATTATATTTTGCTGAATGTGGAGCTACGATCGAAGTGATATACTTCAGGCGATTGAAATGAATTCATTCACCAACTTATATAGAAAATAGTGGTGGAGTTAACAGAAAATTCAAAACAGAAATGAAGGTTACACAGGTAATTAAAACATGTGGAAACTTCCAGTGTATCAAGTTATTTTGTAATCAGTCAATTCTTTAGGATTCTATGAATCACATATCTGGAACACAAAGGGTTACTTCGAGGAAGCAGGCTTTATAAGATTAAATGCCGAGAGAACCGAAAAGACACACTATAACTCTGAATGATAGAATTTTGGCTAACCACTCCTGTGGTTCTAGTGACTAGCTGTTTCAATCTTATCGTATCTGATTAGTATTGCTAGCAAGAAAAGGAAAAATTCTTCAAATGTCTTGTTCGGTAACGAAACTCTCGTGGACATGAAGCTTTTGAATACCAATGCGCCACCAATTAATAATCGCAAGAAACAAAACTTACTGCGGTGATTAAAAGTCTACCGGTGCAATTTAAATGCATAGTCCCAACGCATTTGCGATTTAGTGCACTATGTTACGCTGCCATAAAGTCAGCTCCCTTAAACGATCAGGAAAGATCAGTAAATGAGTATTCTCTTCTTTTAGTACTATTTTACCCGACTATTGCAGTGTATCGAATGTCAACAGCGCTACCATCATATGGCATGAAATTGGTATCTGGGATTGTTCTTGAGGTAGAACAATACTGTTAAAACTTGGGTAAATTGACTAGCATCTCTTTGGAGTAGGGAGTAACGGCAAAATGCCTAACGGAAAAATTTTCAAACCGGTAGAAAAGACACGTTAACTTATTATGTAGGTTGAATGGAGCTAAAATACCCCAAATTGTCTCGAAATTATGTTTTGGGGTTGAAATGTTGTGTGTGGATTGAGAAAATGGTAGCAACGTGCTCATCAGAAGTAAAAACTTTTTTTTCTGTAGAATTTTCTTGTTTTTTCGTGGAATTTACGTACCTCCAAAGATAGTTAAGATTGAGTTAGAGCGTTGGAATTACTTACGTCGATTCAGTTTATGTTAGGTTAGTGCTTTCTTGTGGTTTTAAATTTTTTTGGATTGATTGTTGAATTGACAGTTTGCCATTAGCATCTGAAGAAGGTGAAGTTCCACCGAAACGTGCGTCATGCGTTATTTTTTTTTTATAATAAATGTGTAAATTGTTATTTTTAACCATTGTTTTAATATATTTTAACTTTTTGCTCATTTTAATGTATAAATTTCATTTTTAGTTGTTTTTAACAATTTGCTCTCCTACACAGCCTCTTCAAATTTAGTTAAAGGGTTGAAAATTTGTACCCAACTTGATCTAAAAAATCTGAAGGTGCCTTTTGAGGGTGTACACTTTCTTCCTTAACTGCCGCCATTGTTATGTGAAGGTTTCCTGCTCTTTTCAGGTTTTTGCTGTTTTGAGCTCCTCTATAGCTCCTTCACATTGAGTTGAAGCAGAGGTCTCCAAACTTTGAAGCCTTAGGGCCATAATGATTTTTTCCGTAAGTTCCAAGGGTCAAAACAGTTTTAATTTGTTTGCCCTTAACTATATTTAGATAAAAAACGATAATAGAAAAACTTATATTTAAGATAAATTTCTTCAAAAGATATGTGGATGATTGCATAACTGCAATTGCCAAATCTCATATAACACCAAAGTTGAATGAACTAAACAACTACCATCCAAAACTTAAATTTACAGTAGAGATAGAAAAAGACAACAGAATAAACTTCTTGGATATAACACTGTTACATAATAACAACAATTCGAAAATAGAAACAATTTGGCATACTAAGGAAACATGGTCAGGCAGATACCTAAACTATGAATCAACGGCACCAATTCAATATAAGAAAAGTGTTGTTTCAGGGATTGCAGATAGATCGATAAAATTGACACCACCGAAATATCGTATCGAAACAATAAGAAAAGCAAAAGAAATCCTAAATCAAAACAACTACCCACCAAAATTCGTAGAAAAAATATTCAAAACAAGAATACATTCAGCTTATAATTCCACTAAAAATGAGACCAATAAAAAAGACAAAAAAAAATATATAGCAATCCCGTATATACGTAAAAAATCTGTCCGAGAAGATAAATCACATATTCAAAGACACAGACATAAAAATTGCACACAAGTCCACAAACAACTTAAAGCCTCTTTACAGCAAGCTGAAATCAAAAATTCCAAAGGATAAAACATCAAACTGTGTTTACCAACTGAAATGCAAGGAATGTCCGGGAGTGTACATAGGCCAGACAACACAATATATAAAAGAAAGGATTAATGGACACAAATATGCGAAGAATTCTACAGCCCTAAAGAAACATGAAATAACAAAAAACCATAGTTTCGAATTTGATAACTTTTAGATCCTACACAGAAAAACCAACAACAAAATAAGGACTTTTTTAGAAATGATATATATTCAAAAAGAAAAAGACTCTATAAACGACAGAACCGATCTGAAAAATTTAACAAAAATTTACCATAATATCCTTAAATGAGATAAAACCTATATGGAGATGACATATGTGATTGTAAACGTAAAACATAATCGAAATGAAATAATAACTTCCAATACCACATTTATTTATTCGTACAAGCGCACAGATGGCATCTCAGGTGATCAATTGGAAAACTATATAATCAAAAACAAAACAAAGCAAATTAAAATTGACAGACCCAATGTATTTCATAACGTTGTTTTAAATAAGTAGATGAAAAGTAGATTGCAGATAAACTAGTAAGTTAATGTACACATAAATAAGAATTGTGACTGATTTTTAAAATGTATTTTTAGATGTAAATGTCCCAGCCATACCTATGTTATAATCTTGAAAAAGCCTTATATACGCCGAAACATATGTCGATTACAAGGATTACAAGTAATAAAATCTGAATACCTAAAGTTTTACTGTGCTCTAAACCCAAGAAAATTGCACCTTTAATATATAAAATATAGCACAAGAAATTCTACCTATCGTATATATATATATATATATATATATATATATATATATATATATATATATATATAAATACCTATATATATATATACATATATATATATACATATATATATATATATATATATATATATATATATATATTATATATAATATATATATATATATATATATATATATATATATAATTATTTATTCGAATTGTTGTTGCCTGTGAACTATTTCTAATCTCTTGAAAATTATTAGCAATAACAGGCTTGTTGAATCTTAAAAAACTCGATTTTATTAAAAAGTTGACGTTTCGCCACGACATTCGTGGCTTTATCAAAACTTCTGTTTTGATAAAGCCACGAATGTCGTGGCGAAACGTCAACTTTTTAATAAAATCGAGTTTTTTAAGATTCAACAAGCCTGTTATTGCTAATAATTTTCAAGAGATTATATATATATATATATATATATATATATATATATACAGTGTATCCCAAGAGGAAAAACTTTTTTATTTTCACTTTTAGAAAAAAATGTTATTCTTGATAAAAAGTTCTGCTTGTTCAAAAACCCCATGACAGTAAATAAAATTCAAGTTTTGCAAAACCTGCTTCATTTTATAAACAATTCTATGAAAAACCTCATGAAATTATGCACTAAGTTCGGAATTGTAATAATTATCTAGTGAGTGACTTCTGTGATTTCCTAGGTAACTGTCAACATCGGTGAATAATTTAATAATTGTCATTCCTTTTAAACATGCATTCAGTAATTTAAGTACAATAATTAACAAAACTAATAATACAGAAAAATGTGGGAAAATATACAGTAAATAAGAAAACAACTATTCTACAAAGCCGCCAATAACTTCAAAACATCTCTCCACTCTATTTCTAAATTCTTTATAAGCGTTTCTTAGCACGTTTGGACTTCTTTCAGATCTTTAATAAGATAAAGTCCAATGTGGCGAACAACCATCATGCTAAAAATACATTTTACACCTTTGTTCCAAGGGGACGTTATCTAATTCAGTTATTAAAATGTTGTCCAATAAATCCAAATATAGTTCCTGATTTTAAGTTTTTTTCTATAGTTAGTATGTGTGTTTCTTCGTAATCGAAATCATGTCTTTCTGATTGTTTGTGTTTGTTCAGTGCAAACACAAACAATCAGAAAGACATGATTTCGATTACGATGAAACACACATACTAACTATAGAAAAAAACTTAAAATCACGCGAAATCCTTGAAATGATTTTTATACAGAAGAACCAAGACAACACAGTTAACAACAAAATAGATATAAAGGGCCTAAGTTCGATATATGCCCCATTATTGTAATACATGAGCTCTATACGCATGAACGATTATACATCGGTTAAACAGAGATTCAAGAGTCAAGTAGTATTGTGACAACTACCGACGAACATTCTGGTGAGATACAATTTATTTTATTTTATTTTAGTGTATGTGTATATATGTTTTATATTTAGGCATTTGAATTGTATTTTATCCCGATTTTAGCTGATGAAGATGGAAACTCCATTGAAACGTCCAATGAATTTTAATTTTAAAATGTAATGTTCGAAATAAACCTGTTATACCATAATTGATATCTCTTGGAATGAATACGATAAACAGGTAAAAATCAAGAATTCATATATATATATATATATATATATATATATATATATATAATATATATATATATATATATATATATATATATATATATATATATATATATATATATATATATATATATATATATAATACGTCTGTATATATTTTCATTTCTTTTTTCTTCACGATATTCCGATAAGGGTTATTCAATTGAAAGGGAGCATTGGACTGAAAATTACGTTCTCGTGTTTGCCCCCGAATAGCCTTGTTATTTTCTTGCATTTATTTCTATCGCCTTTTCGAGCAGATAACTATGCCAATTAAGCGTGTCCAGAATCAATAGATGAAACACATTTAGTGATTAAAACATGTCCGGATCAAAGGTACAAACGTCGGCGTCAATTTGAATAATGGAATACTAGTTGGAAACATGTCTAGTGGAAACAAGGGCGGTGATGGAATGTAAACTTTCTAGGAATTTTAAGTCGGGAATTCTAGAGGAATGCTGTGAGAAACTATCTTCCATTGGTTAGAGAAAATCCGATCGAACAGTGTTGGCAATAATATTTGATCGGAATATCGAAAATAATGGCACTTTATCTACCAGTTCATGGTAGGGCTATGCAGTGGCGTAGCGTGCCTTGGAGGGGCCCTGTATCAAAATTAGTTGCGGGGTCACAAATTAAGGATTTCTCACAAAAAAACCAAAAATGCTTACGTTAAATTAAAATAAATGTTTATTGATCATAAGTTATTAATTCCTTCTAGAAATTGAGCTAGGAAACAATTCAAATTAAATATACACTTTTCTTGCTTTTTTTTCGGAAAATTGATTTATTAAATCATCTATAACTGAAGACGATTTCAGTTTTTCTAACATTTCTGCCTTTATAGACAATAGTGACAAGTCTGATAGCCGTTCCTGTCCCATCGAAGTCCTTAGGTAATTTTTTATCATTTTCAGTTTCGAAAAACTTCTTTCAGCTGTTGCGGTTGTAACTGGTAAGGTCAAGAATAGAAAGCATGCTGTTATTACCTCCGGGAAACTTGATGCAAGGCTATTGAATTTTATCAGCAATAGTTCCTTAATGGAATTAATTTTTGAATTTCAGATTTCAAACATGTTTTCAGAGCAATTAATTGTTCATAAAGATTAATTGAGATTTCTTGTGTCAAAAAACCAAATTCACCCTTCGCTAGTTGTAGATAAATAAGTAGTACTTACCACTGCAATCTATATCACTCACAGAAGCTGATTGCTGAAAAAATGAAGAAATTTTGGGCATTTCTTTTCATAACCTCCTCCCTTTTCTGTTTACATTTTCTTCTTATAGCTCCACTGGGATAATCGCTTTTCTTTTCACTCATTCTTTCCACAAATCAAACTAAGTAACCAACAAATAATCAGAAGAACAAGATTTTATTGTATTACAATGTAATAATAATAACGTTTGAACCGGGTTGAAATAAAACGCGTGAATATAATTGCTCTCCGTGGTTTGTCCACGGAGACACGGAGTACATCGGTTGATGCGAGATTCCCCCGTTAAAGGGAATGACTTAAATGGGGGAATCCCGCAATAACCGATGTACGATGTTGCCAACTTTTGGGAACACGCTTAACCCGGGAAAAAAACAAATTGATTTTTTTGATTTTTCTCATTTCTGAAGTGAAAACTCTATAGGCACGTTAGGGGCCCCTGTAGACCGGGGGCACGTATCATTGATACGGCTGATACGGTGGTAGCTACGCCCCTGGAGCTATGGCTTGTATTTAGTGAGGAAAATAGAATTATGGGACGAACTGATTCATGAAAGAATGAAAGGAGTGAGAGATAAAAAATTGAGATAATTGATAACCTTCAATTTGATTTTATTTCCATACTAGTGGCCCGCCCAGCGATGTAAAGAATATTTTAGGTATTTTTCTACAGCATGGGTTACATTTTCGGAGTTTTAGTCAAGATCGCTAATTACTTTGAAAATATGATATAGCGTTTGTCACCCGGGAAAATTGTAGCTTCCTAACAATGAAAGAATTTTTTAAATCGGTTCAGGAGTTTCGGAGCCTATTCAGTGCAAACAAACAATCAAATATTTCTTCTTTATAATATTAGTATAAGATAACGGACAACAAAGTCAGTTTTAAATTCTCTGTAGGATAAAACTCGCTACTAAAAGTGCGGTTGATATTTTTTGACACTTCTAATTAAGGAATAATTTGGTAGTTTAGTAGATTTGAATCATTTTACGAGTTACTTTAACACTACGCTGAATTTCTGAATATTCAGTATATTGTATGAAATCTTATTTAATATTTGGAAATAACTTCTTGATGATTTTATAAATGTGTCATAGTATATATCTTTTGCAGAATAATATTAATATAGAAGATTTAGGTACAATATAGATATATAAAGATAGATATATATATATATATATATATATATATATATATATATATATATATATATATATATATATAAATATATATATATATATATATCTATTGAATATATATATATATAATATATATATACATATATATATATACATATATATATATATATATATATATATATATATATATATATATATATATATATATATATATATATATATATATATATATATATATATATATATATATATATATATATGAATTGTGGTGTAATTCACAATTTGTTTATCTACCAACAGGTTATTTTTGAAAAAAGTCGATCATTGAGATTATAGAGAAGAAATATGAATATTTGCCATATTTCGCTGTTTTAAGAAAAACTAGTAAACTTAACCATAGGGAATACTTCATGACATTTGTAGAGCCTCTCTTGGCACTTTTTATGGATCTATAATATACAATGTGTTCCAGTTCAAATAAGGAAAATTCTGTACATTTTTATTTATAATATGTGGCAAGCGATTTTTCATATTCTGTATATCACAGGTTGATTTCAGATATATCGTTTGAGAGAGTTACCAATGTGGAATATTTGACCAAAATTAAATTTCAATTGGACTTGGCACAACTTTATAATTCAAAATATTCTGAGTGACAAATATTGGAAAAAAAACCTGTCATGCTAGAAATCTCGAAAACCGTCGATATTTTCGAAGTGAAGATATACATAAAGTATCTTTCATTTTCTATGTAGAAACCAAAAATGCGATAAAAAATATAGTTGGTCATTTGAAAAAACATAGTTGATATCCACCCAGAACAAATTGAACACCCTGTGTGACCGACAATATTTTTATTTTATCGAGCTCGAGCAATACGGTAATATTATAGAAAGGTAGATTTCTATCTGTTTTCCAAAAAGAGATATGGAACACCGCGCCACTGTTGCAGGACCCTGTATATATATAATATACATTTATATATATATATATATATATATAAATATTCATATGTATATATTTATATATATATATATATATATATATATATATATATATATATATATATATATATATATATATATATATATATATATATATATATATATATATATATATATATATATATATATAAATTTAATTTTCTCCAAGAACAACATGAACCAACCACAATATTTCATGGAAAAAACTTCTTCAATATAATCTACCCAGATTACCAGACTCACATCAAATAGATTAATTTCATTTACATATTCCACACAGCGATCTTCATCATCGAATCATAATAATCTGCTATCTATACCTATTATATCTTAATTCTTCAATATAAATTGAATATTTTGTTCATTGTTATGAAAAAAGTATATCTAAAACATATTCATTCATTTTTGACAGTTCTATTCTGTAAGAGTTTCATATCTTAGGAGTGTTATGAATCTTGTAAATAAAAGAAAAAAGATTTCAAATGAATAATTTCTATATATATATATATATATATATATATATACCTAATACAACACTTCAATTATATTCATGAACAATGTTTTTTTAGTACCGAAATCTAAACATAATATTCAAAAAGTTCTTTATACTTTCCATATGGATTAGGAAATGTATTCATTATTTTATGCAAAATTTTTGCATTTCCAGAATGAAGTAATTAGCTGAAAAGAAAAGTCTACATACAACTATATTTTTCCTCATTCATAAACTTAGTCGCAACAATAGATTACACAGAAAATATAACGACCGAACGTTTCATTGAGGTAGATTTTCATCTCTGCGATTTTGTTTTTCATAACAATAATCCCGAAGTAACCCCATCTACATGCTTGTTTACTCGCAATACATCGCCCGAATTCTGAACGAAATGCCGAATTTATGGTAGATATAGAAGCTTCAGAGACCCACGTACGTGTTGTTGGCGAGGAAGCTGAAATACCAAGCAGGATACATACAAAAACTATTCAATTTTCTTTATAACATGGGCTACCCTTATTGGAAAGTAGCTTATGAAGCTTCTTCTGCGAAAGGTTTTTCGGTAGATATAAGCTATAGGTAATCGATAATGAAACAGGGTTGAAAAATTTATTTTTCATTGGCCAGCTGAAATTGAGAAAGCAAGATTAACCTTATCAGCATACATTGATCTCACTTCTTTCAATTTAAATTAAGAAAAAATAGAAATTCTATACTTTATGTTAGGGGTAATTTAGCTGCAATGAAGAATATATATATATATATATATATATATATATATATATATATATATATATATATATATATTATATATGTATATAATATTTATATATATATATAATATATTATATATAATATATATATATATATATATATATATATATATATATATATATATATATACCGGGTAGCGAGAAAGTCTGGCAACAAGGTATTTTCTTTGAAACGATTAAACGTATAATTATCAAAATTTAGGGTTATTTACAGGATTGTTTTTTTCGTTTTTCAGAGGTCCTGTCAAACTTGAGTGACGTCAGCATTCAGTGTACTGCCGACATCTTGAATTTTTTTAAATAGCACCGTAGGTCGAGTGATATATCGTAGAAAAGCTGATTTCTTCTTCTTTTCAAAAATGCAGAATACGTACCACATTACTACAAAAATGAAAGAAACAATTTTCCAAGACAAACAATATGTAGGTAATTTTTTAATTCATACTAACTTACAAAAAAATTGATAAATTCCTTATAACAGGAGCTCAAAATGTTGGCAACCTGTGTCTTAGCAATAAAGCTCAAAATGTTGGCCACCTGTGTCTTAGCAATAATAAAATCTGTATTTGAAGTTTCGAATAGAATTGTTTATCATTTATGGAGAAATTGTTTGTATCTCAAGACATTTGAGAGTTTTTGAATCAGTTATGTCTGATATAAAGTGAAGTCAAGTCGGGAGATCTTGCCGGCCACTTAATTACACCTCTTCAAAAAATCCATGTCTTAGGAAAATTTGATGATTATACGTTTAATCGTCCTAAAAAAATACCTTGTTGCCAGATTTTTTCGCTACCCTGTATATATATATATATATATATATATATATATGTATATATATAATATATATATATATATATATATATATATATATATATATATAATAAGAAAAAAAAATAGTCATACAAAAAATATATATATATATATATATATATATATATATATATATATATATATATGGTTAACATGACAATTGTTTCACCAAACACAGTAGTTTCTTCAAATGTATATTACTTACTAACTTTTATAGCAAGAACAGTGAAAGATGAAGGAAGGGAATATACAATAAGAATGGGGAAAAACCTAAACGTAATCTCTTAACAGGTAGATAGTATAAACTGTTAATGACATGAGAAAAACACTACAGGTGCAAATATTCAATATTACTTTTAGGAAAGATTTAACAACGGTGAATTATTCATATCAAACATTTCAATTGGTCATTTTTTAACAAATTATTGGCAGGAACCTTATAGTTCGAATATCAGAACATAAAAGAAGTTACGACAAGGAAAAAGTAGATTCTATTTATGCATCACATCTCCTGGAACATAATCATATTTTTATTATGAATCTAAAATATTACATATAGAAAAGAAAGGCTATAAACTCGTAACGGTTAATGTGTTAACTTGTCGCAGCGACAGCGCAAACTTAAAACACGTTTGCAAAATTAGACTAATGTATTAGGAATAAATGTGAAAAAAATTATTAGTAAGTAGGAGAAAGATATTTCATTCTTGTCTCGTTCTGAAATATGGGAGAATTATTTCGACCATTCAAATCTGAAGAGATCTCCCGGAGAGTTTCTTGAATCTCTAATTTTAATTTCAATTTCACTAACGTTTCACACTTTGTTAATATTCTTGTACATTGTATCTTGATTTCATTCAGAACTTAACACAACTCTTGTTGCTTGTTCGTTCTAAACACTGCTGTCAAAGGGAGCGTACCGCAGTGGCAAGGGCGTGATGTACAATAGTGCAATCTACCAGTTTACATACTGGTGCTTCCTACTTCCCTGCCCACTACCCTGCTCACTTTTGTGTAAGTAAGCTGCATGTGAATGGAGTATAAGATTGAATAGTTATATATTTGACCTGATCATTCAGTTACATTATTCATCATCAAGTAGTACCGAACTGGAAGACAGAAATATTGTTCGATAAGGAGGAGATATGACATAAGAATAAAATTCAATTACAAGACTCATATAACATCTGTTAATAAAGGGTGTTTTTTTAGAGTTTCACAACTTTGAATTAAAATGAAATTGAGAAATATATTTTTAATATCAATAAAACTGGCTTCATTGAATAGATAATTTTATGGCATTAATGTTTAAATATTATTTCGGCCATGTATCCTCCACGGCTGGCGCGTACTAGGCGCAATCTGGAACTCCAATTCTCACACACTTTTCGCAGCATTTGTGGCCATATTTCGCCACTAACTCATCTAATATTGATTTCCAGGTATTCAATTATTTCTGGTTTATCGGCGTAGACAAGTGACTTCACATTACTCCAAAGATAATAATCTAATGGGGTTGAATCACACTATCTTGGTGGGGTAATTGTTGATCGTTACGTGAAATTTTTCGTTCATCAAAACTTTCTTTGATTAAATCAATTGAAGCGCGCGCTGTGTTACGTAGCTCCGTCCTGTTGGAATCACATGCCAGAAAGATTGATGCCGGATAATTGAGGTACAAAATCATGTCTCTATACCGTTCTCTGTTGACAGTAACATTCTGACCATCATGGTTTTTGAAGAAATATGGATCAATGACTCCGCCGGCCCATAAAGCGCACCAAACAAAAATTTTCTGTGGATGTCATGGGGCTTCAACAAAAAGTTGTGCATTATCTTCACTCCAAATGCGACAATTTTGATTATTTACGTACCCATTCAACCAAAAATGAGCTTCATCGGTGAACAAAATTTTGTATGGAAAATCAATATCAATATTAATTTGCGCTTCAGCCCATTGGCCGAATTGACGGCGCATACGATGGTCGTTTGGCTTTAATTCCTGGAGAAGTTGGATCTTAAAAACTTTTGAACCAAGATCCTTTCGTAAAATCCTCCATAAAGTGGATGGACACAACCCCATTTGCTGAGAACGGTCACGAATTGATTGATTTGGGTCTTCTTCAATGCTTTCCTGTACGGCGGCTACAGCTTGTTCGGTGCGCACTGTTCGGCATCTTACGGGATGCACATGATCATTCAGAATAAACGTGGAGCGAAAACAATCCATAATTATTCGAATTAGCCGCTCTGATGGACGATTATGATAGCCATAAAATGGACGAAGTGCACGATAAATTCGACGAACAGAACCATTATTTTGATAAAAAATTTCAACAATTTGCAAGTGTTGCTCTGGCGTAAGTCTGTCCATAATGAAATGCCAAATCAAACTAAACAAAAATCAACTATCACCTGTTGAATCGGTTATCAAATAAAGCAGTACTGCCAAATCAAATTTGTGAACCTCTAAAAAAACACCCTTTACCTTACTCATTCGTAAAATATGGGAATGCAATAATTGATTTTAAAAAAGCTTTGAAAGTAATATCACACAGAGCATATAAGATGCGTGCTCTACGAGTATGATAAAGGCACCAACCTGACGGATTTTGAAATCTTGGTGGAAAATAGAAAAGCGTGCACGAGATGGCAGACATGTATAGCAGGCTAAGGTATTTACTACATACGTAGAAATTTGAATATATTCAGGTCACTGATCTGCAAGGAAATATAATACCTACTTAACGTATAAGTTCCGATCTTGATATTTTCGTAGAATAACCCATAGGAAATTTGAAATAATCTGCATACCTTTCTAACGACAAGGAAATACTCCGGAAGGAATTTATTTTTCTCATTTTAAAATTGAAAATAATACCAAGATACTATTACGGATAATGTATTATTCATATTATTAACTGAATAGGCGGATACTTGAAGAAAATTTAGATTCATAAACAACAATTAAATATGCGATGTAACAAAGTACTTCTTCTTCGTCAGATACTAACTAGACACAGATATAGGCATTAACATCATTAATCACAATCGGAATATTCTGGGATTTCAAAATACAAATATGTACTTTAATGTTGAACAAGTTGAATAAGGGACTATTTCTGAGTTCTACCTGAGCATTTTGACTGAAAAATGTGAAAATTATTATCAATATTGTTTCATTATATATAAAAAATACAGTAGATATCCAAATTCGATATCGTATCACACATTTGAAAATACAAAATCATTTAATAATTGAAAATAAACCAGTAGAAGAACTGGTTATATGTGTCATAATATACAATTTCCCATTTTTTCACTCGATAATCATGAATGATAGAAATATAGCAAGTCAATTGAACACAAGAAGTTTCAATTCTATGAGATCTCATCAGTGCTGTACACTATAGATATAGAAGGGTTATTTGTAAAATCATGCTACCTATTCTAATTGATAACAGCTGTACGGTGGTTTATAAAGATCGCTGCGCCATCTAGCAATCACAGCAAACATTACATACTGTAATGATTAGAAATGTATAAAATCTTGCTTCATGTTTAACATATACGACCTCAACTACAGTAGTATGTGCTCTACGTTTATTCGAGAACGAAATGGCTCTGTGTTAATATTTACAAAAAAGTCATTTACTGATTTTCAATTATAAATCTGTTTCTTTCTTAAAATATATGAAAATGTTGATTAGATCTCACAGAATCATCGCCTGACAATCTCTCAGATGATTTATCTAAATTCCAAAATATGAATCTTCAGAAAGTGAAAAAAATTCCTCAATCCAAAATGGTTGCAAATAAATGCTTTGAGTTTCAATATCTGAACATTTTCGTTCACTCTACAGCGATGGATATCAAAACAGAAACCATATCACTATAACTTCAGAAAACAAATGGCGATGTGGCCAACGTTTGTCTCACAAATAATAATGTCCTCACTTCATTAGTGCCATTATTTACTATTCTGTACTTGAACCCTGAAGCTGAATCGCTTTTGGTCTGAAAATGCAGGAATCTCCATGTAATGCAACCTTTTATGTTTTGCTAACAGATGGCTATTCTGCTACTATGATGTATGCTATAATAACACACAATTAAATAATAATTATTTTGAAACTTATGTTCGAATTCATAGGAGATGATACAAAATTTTCCTTGTGGAAATTCCTATGTATTCCATTATCAGATCAAATATATCCTTCTCTTTCTTGAACGATGCTCCTTATCGTACTTTATACTTCAGATACTTGGCAAATGAAGACTAGGACTAACAGTGATGAAAATGACGTGCGCGTCAGCAGTATTTTTATATGCGTTTGTGTTCTGAAAGACATAACACTGATAACTTCTTTTAATAATTTAATAACTTTTAAATATTTTTTTGTTTTTATTAATGAATCATGAGTTGTGAGAGTGATTCAGTTGAAATTGAAGATGCTGAAGAACCAAAATTTTTGAATTTTAGTAAGATATTTAAATATAAAACTCTGAGTATTATCATAGATTTCGACTAATTTTGAATTGAAGAATTAATTATAATTAAAAAAAATATTTAACTATTTATTTGTCCAGTAATAATCAGAGATTGGAATGAATGAAACAATTTTCAGAACATTTTCAATTTTTTTTCATAAAAAAAGTAGACATTGATGCAATTTCAACCGAACCATATTTATTTTACTAGGTACTGAGTTCTCATTAAATTATTATTTCAGTCATATCAGTATATATACATTCGAAATTTAGTAAATATAATTTTTTCCAGACTTTTATTTTCCTGAATACTGGTGCATGCAAGAAGAATATAGTGTATCACACATCAGTTTTCCTCTTGAATCTTGAGATTCTCAATGCATTAGAAACGATAGTAGCTATTACTTATAATAGTAGTTTACTACGAAAATTCGCTCTCCAAGAACTGGAGTTTACTAATGAGGTGATATTTGATTTTATTTTTCGATCAAAATCTTAAAACACTTAATATTATTGAGATAAATTTCTTTCTTGCACTTATCGTTCATTATGAAAAAAAAATTCGAGCAGCAGAGCTCAATAAGGTCGTATTTTGGGCGCGTAATGCATCGAGTCGAGAAGAGATTCTAAGGAATGAAATTATATTTTGAAAAATCACGCTCAAATAAGAAACTGAATTAAAAAGTGGAATAAAGTATAAACTTAAAAATAAAAACACTCGGCTTATGTTTCACAATATAAAAAATATTTAGATACTGTATTTAGCAGTAACGAAAAGTCGACATGTTTCGAGTTATGAACTCATTATCAAGACTGACTACAGGAGAGTATTACATCCTAATTTATGAAACAGACAATAGCAAAGTGATACCTGAAAATCAATTTGTTCGTTTACAAGGGGTAATGGACTATTATGGGCGGAACTTATTTCGGGAATTTCAAGAAGGTCAAGGCGTTTTCCTTTGTTACCTGAATGTAACAATTTGGTTTTGTTGAAATCCAAGAAGTGATTGAATTTTATACAATGTTCAGAGAAGCCAGTGGTATTTTTGTTTTGTAAAATTGACTTTTTATGTTCTTCAACACGAATATTTATATTCCTTCCTGTCTGTCCAATATAGAGAGCAGGACATTTGTCGCAAAATATTTTGTGAACACCACTGTTTTTTCCGATGTTAGATTTTTCTTTATAATTGACCAAGAATGACTTCAAGTTTCTTTTATTTGTACAAATTGTCTTAACGTTATTTTTCGATAGTCATTGATTTTCAGGCATCACCTTTGCTTTTGTCTGTTTTATAAATTAGGATGGAATACTCTCCTGTAGTCAGTCTTGATAATGAGTTCATAACTCGAAACATGTAACAATTTGGTTTTGTTGAAATCCAGAAAGTGATGGAATTTTATACAATGCTCAGAGAAGCCAGTGGTATTTTTGTTTTGTAAAATTGACTTTTTATGTTCTTCAACACGAATATTTATATTCCTTTCTGTCTGTCCAATATAGAAAGCAGGACATTCGTCGCAAAATATTTTGTAAACACCTCTGTTTTCTCCGATGTTAGATTTTTCTTTATTATTGACCAAGAATGACTTCAAGTTTCTTTTATTTGTACAAATTGTTTTAACCTTATTTTTCGATAGTCTGTTACAAATTTTGCTACTCAAATTAGGCACATAATTTATTGGGAAGTATTTTTGTTCTTCGTTAATAGTTTGCGTGGGGTATATTGAACGCGACAAATACTTTATTCGTTTTTTCCCAATGAGCTTGTCGATAAGACTTTCATTGTAACCGTTATTAGTGGCTAATAATTTAATTGTATTAACTTCAGTTTGAAAATTTGTTTCCGATAATGGAATCGTGAACAACCTATGTATGAACGAATGAAAAGCACTGAGTTTTATTTTAATGTGTTGGTTACTGTCAATCTCAGTTACTAAAAAGTGCAAAATATTTTATCTTATTAAAAAAAAATTTCGAAGTGCATAGTGATTGAGAAAACAAGTTGAAAACGACGAAAAAAGTACCTTAACAATAACTGAATCCACTCAAAGAATATTTTCAACCAACTATTGTGAAAATTTTGCGAAATGCATCGTGTACTGATAGCAAAGAAGGTCAAGATGCGATTTGAAAGGAATAGTCCACGTGCGGTGCAGCGCGACTGAGGAAAATGGTTGAAACTACCCAAAGGCACTTCCTCAACATTAGCTCAATCTACGTACCAAGTTTGAACCATCTAACTCAATCTACAGAAGCTGTGAACTTTCCAAATTTTCAAAAACCACTAGAAAACATGCTATATCTACTTAAAAATGGCGGCGATTGCAGAAATTTACCCAACTTTTGATACTTTCGTTCTGCAACTAAAAAATTCCCAGGTACCAAATTTCAGCTCATTTGACTAGATGGGATGTATATATCAGACATGAAAAATTTTTCGAAATCGTAGTCTATGGAATAAATTACGACTAAAAAAAACCAATTCGAAGAAAAACTATATGCCTTGGGATTTCGTGGAAACACGTTGACTTGGCTGATGTCATACTTGAGATGTAGGAAAATAGCCGTCAAAATAAATCAAACCCACTCAAATGAGGCAATTGTTAACCTAGGTGTTCCACAGGGTTCTGTATTGGGTCCACTTATATTCATAATGTTCATGAATGACCTACCTAAATATATGAAAACGAAATGTACGGTCATATATGCGGACGATGTCTCCTTCGCAACTTGTGGCAATTCTCCTGAAGAACTGGCAGTTAACCTAATTTCATTATATAATAATTTTACCGAATGGTGTTCAAACAATCACCTAATTTTAAATAATGAGAAAACGGTTTTAATGAAGTTCAATATCACTAATGTATCCAACACGTCTTTTGAAATACATACCTACTGAAAGAATTATTATGACGACTTCCGAGTCGGCAAAGTTCCTTGGAACTTTCATTGACTCATCACTTTATTTTCAGACATGTGCTGAGCATATATCTAAGAAGATATGTAGCAGCTACTATGTGAATCTTGCAACTGAAGGATATATTTTCCCAGCAACAAGTAATAAACATCTATTATGCGATGACATACTCTCATTTGTCCTATAATGTTATAATATGGGGAAACTCTAGATTCTCAAGGAAATTGTTTGTTTTACAAAAAAAAGTAATACGTCTTATCTTTGGGATTGATAAGCGAACCTCCTGTAGAGGCCACTTCCAGAGAAACAAAATTCTAACTCTCCCCTGTATCTATATCTATAAAAATATTCTATTCGTTAAAAATAATCTGAATGAATTCATTAAAAGTGCTGACAGTCATAACTATGAGACAAGGCATGACAGACTTCTTAGAATACTGCCTCATCGTACTATTTTTGTTTGAAAAGAGCCCATCCTACACTGGCATACAGTTGTATAATAAACTACCAGTCTCGATGAGAAAAGTTCAATATTTTAATTTGTTTAAAAAATCTCTCAAGGATCTCCTGTGGCAATACTCATTTTATAGCCTTGATGAATTTGTGGAATATAGCTTTTGATGTTTTTTATACCCTTTTGTGTTTGTTTAAATTGTGATGAGTTTATTTGATCATGTAAGGAGAAATGTAACAAAAAAGACTTGAATCATCCATCTTCCTCAAGTGGACTAGAGAAAAATTGAATAGCACAAAGCTACCAAAGTAAAATAAAATATATCGTCCAATAATTCAAATGGAACAATTCTGTAGACTCGATTTATAACAATTGGTTTTCGGTCGGAAAACCAATAAGTATAATATCCAGTTGGCCAGGGCGATCCAGCTTGTTCGTATAAAGTATAAACTTTCATCTCGTTGTGGCCAGAGCCTCGAGTTCGAATAAAACGGCCCTTATTTTTCCCTGCGACATGAACTGAGTTGCTCGACAAAGCAAACTAAATTACGAAATTCAATTTTTCGAATCTTTTTTGAGTGAATACGTGAATTGGATGTGTTTGGATTTGCGAAAAAGAAAAATTGGGAGTATTGGAGGATTTCAAGTGTCAGCCTGCCATGGAAAATTTTTGCTGAAGTGGTACCTGGGTTTCCTCAATATAAAATCCATAATTCAATCATCTAAATTAACTTAGAATGTAGTAATATTTGAAGTCAAATAACAATAACTGGATAGCATGTTCCAGTGAAGCAAATTGTTGTAATTATCCTTCTCATCAATGAAATAATCATCAACATTATTCAATAAATGAAGATTAATGAGAAAACATTTCAGGATAACTAACAATATGGAATATAATGATTATAACAAAAGTAATAATAATTATAAGAGTTAAGGAATATAATATCATTAATAACTTTAATATTGATAATAATAATAATGACGATGATGAAAATTATTATGAAAAAATCTCGAGAGCGGAAGGGTTGCGTGACTAAGGTTATATTTTTCGCGAAGTGCATCGTATCGAGATGCAACTGAGAAGGAATAACTGAAAAATATGCTTTAATAGCAAGCCGAACTAAAGGAAGAAAATAATTGATTATATTGTGAAAAAAATTGCATTTCATAGTGATAGAAGCAGGTCGAGATGCAATTCGAAGGGAATAAAGTCTCTGCGAAGTACAGCGCGTTTGAGGAAAATATTGGCAATCCACAAAGGATCGTACCTCAATATCAACTCAATCCACGTAACCATTTTCAACACTCTAACTCAATCTATAGAAGAGGCGAATGTGAGCAAATTTATAAAAACCACGAAAGAAAAATCTCTGCATCAAAAAGGCGCCGGACGAGAAAAATATTTATAATAAAAAAAGGGATTTGGGGGTGCGGTTCTTTTAGCTCCATACAACTTTTCTCAAGATACCAAGAATTCTAACTTTCCAATATGCTGTTTATAATTAATGTAGATGTATATATCAGTGGCGGATCGTGAGGTTTTTGTTTGAGGAGGCTACAATAGGTGTTAAAAAATACACCATAGGCGAAAATTTTTAGGATTTCAATGTCAACCGCCTCATAATTTAAAGAAAATCAAAGTAAAACAAGCACCCTAAGCTATTCATTTGTTTTCACTTTCGACTGTCTACCTTGAGACCTACAACTCCTATTTACAATATTCACAAAAACTCTTCTCAGCCAATTAATCAATTCATCTATTCATCAAATTTTTTTTTCTTTCACAAAATAGGTACCTACCTACTTAACGAATTTTTTAACAGCTGGTGAGGGCAAATAAAAAGGTATTATATATTTTTGAAGATTAGCGGGATTCTGCGATCTTTAACGTTAGCAAAATGATCTATAGTATCCTCATAAAATTTTTTGTCTTTCGCCAAAAGTTTTACCAATTCCTTTTCGATAGACAACAAACTAATATTTTTCAAACGACCCTGGCTCATTGAATTTCGTAAATAAGTTTTAATTCTCTTAAGAGTGGATAACGAGCGCTCTACATATAAGTAATCACGCTGCCATTAGTAACTACGATCACACTACGATTCAATCAATGCTTTCCAACGAATTCACTCGATGTCATGCGAAATTCTATAGTTGTGATTGGTCGACATTGTATGATGGGTTCCTATCCGTGTTGCCATTTACATGTGTTTTGCTTTTCTATTGCAATGAAGTATTCATTCGGAGTATTTGCACCGTTGTTTGCTTTTCTGTGGCAGGCATAATGAACGTTGAGAATATACCTTTCTAAGCCTCCGCAGCGTTGCCACAAATCTTGAAATGAATGAAATGCAGTAAATGTAAATACCTTCTATCTTAATTAATAAATTATATTATATAATGTAGGTTGAAAGGAAGGTAGGTGCATAAAATAATATGATTTTGATTAATATGAATATGCTGAATGCTGACTATTCAATATAATATATTAGTGATACACGGATTATTATTGAGGAGGCTTAGCCTCCTTAGCCTCCTTTGACTAGCCGCCCCTGTTATATATATATATATATATATATATATATATATATATATATATATATATATATATATATATAAATTTATATATATATATATCAGACATCAAAAAAATTTCGAAAATAGGTGTCTAGAATTCGAAGGCGGATATAAAAACTACTACCTAACCTGACTTTTGATACATTGCAATAGTCTATTCTTTTTGCGGTTAAATGATGTTCAAAATATTCAAAATCTCGGAACTTTCATATCAGCATCATATTAATAAAACTCCTTAGTATTGAAACAATGGTTAATAATAACAATTTACACTTTTATTTAAAGAAAGAACGCATGACGCACGTTTCGGTGGAACTTCACCTTCTTCAGATGCTAATGGCAAACTAACTACGTTCCTCTGTTATATCGAAAACAAGAAATAAAGAGATGAGAAATTGCGTAGAAGAAGTAAATAGAAGGATGGTTACAAATAATTATTAGAATAGGAAAAACCAATTCTGAACTGCTAGTCAGGTAATTTTGAAAATATTGAGAAAGGGGCTTGAAGTATGATCGATTTGGCTATTCAATAGGAGACCGGAATGCTTGAATTCATTTATCTGTAATGATTCTAAAAAATTAAGATTAATTCCCTTACTTTCAGCATTTAATATTTTAAAATCGAAAAATCGAAATTGAATGTGTGATTTTCTTGGATTAAATGGTTTGCATAGTGTGAATCCGATTTTTGATTAATAAAGCTAAGTTTGTGTTCTGAAATTCTAGTTTGAAAACTTCTGAAAGTTCTACCAATGTAAAACTTATCACAATCACCACAATTAATTTTATAAACTCCTGATTTATTATCTTTATGAACTTTATGAATTGGATTTATTATTTTTTATATGATTTCCGAAATTATTACCAGTATGATAAGCAATGTTAATGTTGTGCTTAGATAAGAGAGATTCAAGTTTTCTACTTGAATTTCCGATGAAAGTGAGGCTGTTATATATGATATCATTTTTAGTACGGGGGTACACCTGGCTAATCGCATTTTGAACAACTTTTTAACTATCATATTGTATATTATTATGGGATCATAATTATTATTTACGGCAATTCGTTTAATTATATTTTCCTCGATGTTGAAATTCTACACAATTTGTCATCTCTCAATTTCTTGTTTTCGATATAACGGAAAAACATAGTTAGTTTGCCATTAGCATCTAAAGAAGGTGAAGTTCCACCGAAACATGCGTCATGCGTTATTTCTTTAAATAAATGTGTAAATTGTTATTATTAACCATTGTTTTAATATGTTTATTAATTTACACCATGTGTCGGCCCAATCAATCCAAAACTCATTAGTGTTGCTCCACACCTCCCGACGGCAAAAATTTTTCAATTAATTGAAGTTGCGTCCCTTTACGAAGTACTTCAAACAATCTCTTGGGAATTCGTGCACAATTTTGAATTGCCTGATCAGTGCCCCATATTCAATTATCATATTATGCCACTTTACGTCGAATTGCCTTTGATCATACGAATTCTTTTCGAATAATGCCAAAACGCTGTGTGCTGTTGAAACTTTCATCACAGTAACCGTTCCAACGAAAATATGTCTCGTAATCAACAAGAAGTGGAGTTTTCGCATTTCACCCTCATTAATTCGTAGAAGTTAGCAAGCTTGTTTAACTTCAGGTTATGGATATCTGAGATAGAATTATTTCAAATAATTGGAAAAAGACTACGCGAGCCATCAAGTAACGAAGAACCTGGGTATAGTCGTAACCTTATTTTTAGTTTCAGTTTCACTGAAAATAATAGACTATTGCTACATTTGTTTGATGTATAATTTAAATATGTATATATTACTTCCACGGTCAGGACCAGATTAACCATTAGGCAGAGTAGGCAACTGCCTAGAGGCCCCGCATCGACATTTGTATGAAATTTTTGAACAATATTATTGTTTTCTTTCGACGCATATAGTCAATTGATTAAATACTTCATACATAAAGAACCATCTAGTATCGAGTAGTTAAACTAATAAACTGCCTTCGTTCAACAATGTCTCAGAATCGTTTGAATTCATTGTCGATAATGGCCATTGAAAATGATGTATTAGAAAGGGTCAACTTCCAAGATGTTTCAAACGATAATATTCAAACTTACTGTACTGTACATACAAAACTAATAAATATCTTGGAAGTTGACTTTTTCCAATTTGTACTTCACAAAACTGTTTTTTTTCGTTTATTGTATTTTATTGCGTTTAACAAGGTTAAATTAAAAATAACCGCGTCCCATCTAATTCATCACTTATCTATAACCTATTTATTAAGACCATTTCAATAAAGCTAACGAGTTAGGTAAGGTGATGCAGCAGCATCAAGTCAAAGTAACCATGTTCTTGCAATATCACATAAGACATAAGACAAGACATAAGAAGACGTAACAGGATACCTGGAGTCGATCATCTGGAAGTATCTTACATCCCTTTAACAACCTGAAAAGAACTGGGGCCCGGACAGAGTTGTTGCCTAGGGGCCCGGACAGGGTTATTCCGGCCCTGTCTACGGTATCTCCAGAGGATCCCACCAAACCAAATGAGCTGAAATTCGGTATCTAGGATTTTCTCGAGGAAGAACGAAAACATCAAAATTTGGATAAACCAACCACCGCGATTTTACGTAGGTATATATTTTTTCATATATATAGTTTTCACGGCACCTAATTGGCATATTTAATGACTTCCATCAAAACAAAAGAGCTGAAATTTGGTTTCCGAGTTTGTTTTTCAGGCTTATGGAAATTATCCGAATTTGGGTAAAACCACCGCCATTTTTGAGTACATAATTTAAAATTTATGTAGTCCCGTTATGAAAATACCTTTGCGTGTCATTGCGAAAAAAGAGACTTTTCCACAGTAATGCGAAAAATTACCACTTTTCACAATAAAATCCTTGCGAAAAAGTGCACCTTTCCGAAAAAATACTTATTTGCTGCAATATTTGTAATGGAACCAAGTTGAAACTAACCTCATCTTTGAAAATTATTCAATTCATAATTTAAAATTTTCTTTCTGGTATATAATAAATACAACTAATGACATCTGTTATTTCAATTGCCTATTCAGTTGTTCACTTGTAGATGTTAATGTACTCCACATGCTTTATTTTTCTCACACAATAGAAAGATTCTTATATTCAGTTGACAGTGGAGGGTTTTCCAAAATAACTTTGTTGGGGCCGCAGTATAGGTTTCTAAATATTTTTTTCTGTTTGATAATTTTATCGTAAAATCCTGCGGTAGTAAGTATATTTCCATCAAAATCACTCTTTTCTTTTTTTAAGGTACTGATCTGAAATAAAACCATGTGTATGTGTGAGTAAAAGACACCAAATTGTTGGTTATTAGAAATTTATAGTTAATTATTGTACATGATGAGGAGTATGATAATAAAGTGATGAAATCATTGCTGTATAATGATGTATATCCTTCACTTCTCTTTTTTTCCTCTTTAACAGAATTTTTAAAGATTTTTCTTCGCACTTCGAAGTAAAACATTGAAAAAATTTTTTTAAAATGATATATAGTATATATAGTGATCTTGCATACAGACAAGTTATTATCATGGTTGAGTATATTCAAATTTTCTGATAATCTTTTCGAATTAATAACTTCAGAAGTAATGAATGCTGTTTTGACAATAAATTATATTTCTTGAATACCAAAAAAATTTTTTGCACCATCAGGATATGGATAGTTCAAAAAATTTTCTCTCGATAACTTTCACAAATACTAATGCGTAATTCTAACTACTCGTATATATGCAACCATATACTATGAAAAAACTGAATAAATATCTAAGAGAATAATTTATATTTTGGTGTTTTGTTGTATGAGCCAATTTTTATAACAGAAAAATTTCTGATTTTTCAGATTTTTGGATATATTGTCGAATTTCTGCAATATAGATATAGCTAGATCGTAATTAGTTTCACCTATATTCTGTACAGAACTGTTCAATTAAATGAGACGAGTCAACTGTTCTACTGTCATTATCCTTCTGCTTTGTAAACTTCGAGCTTATTTGTCGAACATCCCTTGAGGAAAAGAAAATTGGAAAACTTTTGATGAAATACTTCTCACAGAAAGTCGACTAGTATTCGAACGTTCGAATGTGTAGCTAATTTCTGCCTTCTAAGAATAAGATTATCGAAAAATACTGAAAATTTGAGTTTCAGATTGTTAATTTACATCGATTTGTTATAAACATATGTTACATTGTTATGAAGAATTATTTATTCTGACCTTTTCTTGTCTGTCATTCAGTTAATTATTTAAAAGTTTATATATGTTTCCTCTCAACCCATAGCGATACAGTTTATCTAAGAATATATCATAATCTACTCTCAAATGCTTTAGCCAAGCCAGAAAAGTTATGTCATATCGGTTTACTTTTATCAAGTAATTTAATCTTTTATTGTATCTGTAATGTTAATTCCTCTTATGTTAATGAAGTCAAATTGTTGTTCTAATACTACAATATTTTCCTTAATAAAGTATATATATATATATATATATATATATATATATATATATATATATATATATATATATATATATAATTATTTATTCGAATTGTTGTTGCCTGTGAACTATTTCTGATCTCTTGATAATTATTAGCAATAACAGGCTTGTTGAATCTTAAAAAACTCGATTTTATTAAAAAGTTGACGTTTCGCCACGATATTCGTGGCTTTATCAAAACTTTTGAAAAAATTGAAATTTCTTTGACATTTATTGATTTGAAAAATTTGAATAGAAACAGACTACTATGTTTCACTAAAATTTTTCGTCTGTGTCCGTTAAAAATTTTTGTAAAAATTCAGTGAAACATAGTAGTCTGTTTCTATTTAATTCTTTAAAATCAATAAATGTCAATGAAATATCAATTTTTTCAAAAGTTTTGATAAAGCCACGAATGTCGTGGCGAAAACGTCAACTTTTTTAATAAAATCGAGTTTTTTAAGATTCAACAAGCCTGTTAATGCTAATAATTATCAAGAGATTATATATATATATATATATATATATATATATATAATATATATATATATATATATATATATATATATATATATATATATATATATATATATATAGTATATATATGAAAAACTTGGTTCACGGAATGAACCGCGTAAAAGATTTGAAAAATCTCGGAGATTTTTCAAATCTTTTACGCGGTTCATTCCGTGAACCAAGTTTTTCAAATACTTCCGACCGCGGAAATCTTTCTGAACATATATATATATATATATATATATATATATAAATACATATATTATATATATTATATATTCGATTATAAATTAAAAGCTTTCCTAATATTAAAAGTATCATTCAATTATATATTTAATTTAATTTTATTTAAAAACCAAATTTAACAAAAAACTATACATTATAATATAATCCCATATTTCAGAAAACTACCATTCACATCAAAAAATATTCTAAGAATAAGATTTAACCTTATAATTCAGAAACCTACCATTCACATCAAAAAATATTCTAAATAAACCATGGGTTTACTGAAGTATTGGGGAAACTACATATATAGATTAAAACACAAATATATAAGAAGTTGAAATATAATATAACATTTATTAAATATATTTAAATGCACAATTGAAAAAGATTAGTATTCACCAAAAATAAGAAATAATACTTCAAAACTGCAAATCAATTTGGTATATATTACAATTTATGGATAAAAGAAAGAACTACTTCGCATTATTATGTGCGATACCGATAATAAAAATTTGTTTTTATCAATCATTCTTACAATTTACGGATAATAGAAAGAACCATACTGCATTACATTTAGTTCAACATGAAGATAAAATGTGCAATAACAAGAAGTAGATTATCTAAGGAAGTCAAATATTAAAAACACCAAGGGTAAATTAGTCATAATGAAGAAAATAGTTTCTTGCTTATGAAACATTTCTTCTCATTTCGTATATCCATTGCTCACAATATGAAACCTCTAATTTGATTAAAAAATATATCAAATTAATAATTCTCCATCCATGAATGAAAAGTTAGATAGTTTCTGCATCTGATGATGGTTTGTACCGAAACTCGTCAAATAATTGTTCAGTTACATTTGTCAAAAATTTATTATATTATTTGTACCTATTTATTATCATAAATTATCATTTATTCGAATGTTTAAAGGTCTTTAGCTATAACGAAGACAACGAATTTCGTAAAATTTTGCAGATTGATGACCAAATTAGATCGCGTTATTCAATTTATTCATACATGATACATAACTAGAATTATTGATTTGCAGTTAAAACATTTTTTTCAAGATGCTTTTTTATATTATCTCAATTTTTAATTAACAAACTAAGTTGTTTGTTGTAAGGGGGTCAAGCCACCAATTGTTATATTGATTCAAAAGTTTGTAAGTGTATGTAATTAAGATTACAATACGTTAACTGGATTTTTTGTTTGTATTCTCAGCGTTGAAGAAAAATTATTGATAAAAAACACATTCCCATTCCACAACAAAATGGCGAAGGAGCCGGACAAGTGAAATATTTGGTAATATTTCAAATATTCGAATTCCACTTTCGCAGAAGAAAATGATCATTTTAAAAATGAAAAGAGAAAACTAAGCTACCAAAAAGAATAAAATGAAGTAATGAAACACCATATTTTGTAACGATATGAATGTATGTATCTTACTCGCATTTTGGTATAACATTTAGATATGAAAAGTTTATTAATAGCAAATTATGTATTGAACACAAATTTAAATTTTCATTGTTGATCTGAAATGAAGTAAAATATTGTCAATAGAATGCACATTCGTAACAAAATGTCCACAGTAAATAACACACTTTTGTTCTTTCTAATTTGTGATTGGCAAATGAATATTTTAATTTTTTTTTTAACTTTTTTTATCTTTAATTTATTTGGATCTAATGCCCTATTAAAACTATCATATATGACGTCCACCATCTTCAACAAGTGGCTCTTCAGTGAAATCAGAGATTTTTTGCGCAATTGTCGTTTTATCGTTCACTGGATTTATAACCTTCTTTCTTCTTTTCTTTTTCCTCGGTATATTACGGCTTTTTTGGGTTTTATATTCTACAGGTACACTGTGAAAATAACTCTAGTGTAAAAGTCTAAACTGAATATTGAGTAAAATTTTTTTTTTTTGAATTTTGAGCACTTTAGGGTGAAGTCAATATTTTGAAGATTCTTAGATGTAATATATATATATATATATATATATATATATATATATAAAATATATATATATATAAAATAATTATATATATATATATATATATATATATATATATATATATATATATATATATATATATATATATATATATATATATATATATATATATATATATATATATATATATATATATATATATATATATATATATATATATATATATATATATATATCGATTAGAATTCAGACTTGATCTCATTTGCAATACCTGTTATTTAACTGTATGTTTGATTATTAGTTGATTTTGTCATTTAATTTGATAACCAAATTAGTTTCGGTTTATCTAAAGTAATAAGTAATTTCAGTTAATTATTAACAATGCAAGTAGATGCAAAGTAAAGAATTTTGTTGTCCTACAATTCCGGAACTTGAAACTCTCTTTTGGAAATCTCCTCCTCTTAAATTTTTTTTTATATTTTAAAAATGAAATTTTATTTTTGAGATATTTTCAAAAAACCAAACCCTCCTTTTTGTTTCCAGTAAATTGTTTCGTACTGAATCGAATGACACCTCACTTATATTTTTCCGAGGCTACTGAAAAAAGTTAGGTTATGGTATTTAGTTATGAACATTTCGAAAATTCAGCGATCTGTTAGTATTTTTGAAGGAAGAAAGTTTGCAAAATGATCGTTTATTGCACCAAAATAGCAAGTTACGATCAACTGATTCTCGAAAGCAAGTTCAAGAAGTATGTGAATATTCTCGTCGACATTCTTGGAAAAATACGCTGAAGAACTCTACTTACTGAACTGTACTTACGAAAAAATATCGGATGTTCTAGATTAGGCATCAAAATGAATTCACCTTACCTTAAGGCCCGCCGCGCACGCGCAACATGAGTTGCAGGTGATTCAAAATTGACGCGATAAAAAGTTGCCTTTGTTACATTAAGGGCGTTTGCCCACAGAACGGTAACGGCACGATTTGCCGCGCGCGATAAACCGTACGTGATATCGCAACGACTCAAATTTACAAATTTGGCGTTTAAAAGTCAAGCTACACGAATTCGCGAGTTTCTTGACCGCCAAATCGCGGGTTTGTGCGGTGACGTCCTGCCGCGACGATATTTAAAACCGTTGCGGCATTATTTAACCAGCGGGCGACCGCTGAATTCATTGTATGACAAATTTGTGAGTTTTGGTCGTTGCGATATCGCGTACGATTTATCGCGCGCGGAAAATCGAGCCGTTACCGTCCTGTGGGCAAATGCCCTAACGCCGCTCATGGGCAACTGAATAGTTGCCCGCATCTCCCAGTTCGACATGGATTTTGTTGATGTAGCATGTGTTGGTACTATCGCACTGAAATAAAAATGATGTCGAAACTGAATTTGGATTCCTACTATTTTAAGCCGAAGACTTTTCAAGAGTCAATACTATCAGCTGTTTGAGGAATTGAGTACCCAATCAAATATAACGGTGGCCGTTTGTGAACCTCGCTTATAAATTCATCTATGTTGAACGACATAATTACAGAATTAATATTTTAACAAACAACATTAACTGAAACGTTTGAAAAACAAGAACAAATTGACTCTTTAACTAGAGAATCGCAGTGTGCGGCGGCAAGTTTAAGTAAGTCCGTTGAATATTTCTTGGCAACTGTAGGCAACTGTTTAGTCACCGGAGGAATAGAACATGTCTCAATTTTTTATTTGCTTCGACTGAAAAATCGCCCGTGCGCGGGCTTCCATATAAACACATGCATTCTATTTCGGCAACTAAATAGTTGCCTGCGGAAAATTGCTCGTTGATGGCGAGCCTTAGTTAAGCAGATATTTTTCCTTCTCATTTAGAAAGATAATTATTATGAATAAAGTATATACTTTAAAATAAAACACACTTGGCTTATGTTTCACTATATAAAAATATTTAGATACTGTATTTAGCAGTAACGAGTAGTCAACACGTATCGAGTTATGAACTCATTATCAAGACTGACTACAGGAGAGTATTACATCTTATTTTATAAAACAGACAAAAGCAAAGGTGATACCTGAAAATCAATTTGTTTGTTTAAAAGGGGTTATTTACTATTATGGGCGGAACTTATTTCCAGAATTTCAAGAAGGTCAAGGCGCTTTCCTTTGTTACCTGAATGTAGCAATTGGGTTTTGTTGAAATCCAGGAAATGATTTAATTTTATACAATGTTCGGAGAAGCCAGTGGTATTTTTATTCTGTAAAATAGACTTTTCATGTTCTTCAACATGAATGTTTATATTCCTTCCTGTTTGTCCAATATAGAAAGCAGGACATTCATCGCAAAATATTTTGGAAACACCACTGTTTTCTCCGATGTTAGAGTTTTCTTTATTATTCACCAATAATGACTTCAAGTTTCTTTTATTTGTACAAATTGTTTAAACGTTATTTTTCGATAGTCTGTTACAAATTTTGCTACTCAAATTCGGCACATAATTTATTGGGAAGTATTTTTGATCTTCATTAATAGTTTGCTTGGGTTATATTGAATGCAACAGATACTTTATTCGTTTTTTCCCAATGAGCTTATCTATAAGACTTTCATTGTAACCGTTATTGGTGGCTAATAATTAAATTGTATTAACTTCGGGTTGAAAATTTGATTTTGAATTGAAATTGATTTTCAGGTATCACCTTTGCTTTTGTCTGTTTTATAAAATAAGATGTAATACTCTCCTGTAGTCAGTCTTGATAATGAGTACATTTACATTTAAGGTTTTGCTTTATTTAAATAAAGCTTAACTTTATTAAGGCATTGCATTAAAGGACGGTCTTCAATAATTCCCTGTTATTAAAAAACCTTCTTAACACGGTACACTATAACTTGATCCTTGTCAAACGTTAATGAAATACAAAATTGAATAAATCGATTACAATAACATCTTCATTTCTTTCAGGGCTGCGCGCACATTTGGAACATAATTTTACTGTCAGAATCTTGCAATTGATACCGTTACTTTATCTCTAAATAGTGTAGTTTCAGTCGATCATTATTAGTTCTAATTACTATAATATATTCACCATGAATGAAATTGCAGATGAGCTAATTCATTAAACTTATAAATACAGAACAATCTGAAAGTATTATTATCTCGATCGTTTTGTATCATGAAATATCGAGGTTGGACCGAAAAAGAATATGAATTATGCTATGAATCTTGGTACATGGAAATGTTATTGGTGAAACAAAATATTTCACCAGTGTTGCTTTATTTAAATTGAAATTAAGAATTTTAATGAGAATTTTTTCACGAAAATATTAGACCATTGCTTTTTCGATAGTCAACTATGAGGTTATGTAAGTGGCTATTAAATCCATTTTATATCTTCTGGACCTCGATTTTTTGTATATATATATATATATATATATATATATATATATATATATATATATATATATATATATATATATATATATATATATATAATAATTATAATAATAATTTATTAATCCTTTAAGACATCTGACAAATGTATAGGATAAGTCAATTACAAACAATTGCAAAATACAACAACACTCAACAATTAAAATACAAACCGTAAAATGGAAAATCTATCTGAGAGTTACAAACAAAATAACAAATTAAGATCAAGGTATTAAGTGTAAAGTACAAAATTAAGTCAGTGCATTATCCAGCATAAACTCCTCCACGCCATAATAACCCTTGGATAGAAGCACTGTCTTGAGACATTTTTTAAGTGGAATTTGGCTTAGATTTCGAAAATTTTCAGGTTAGATGATTGTATAATTTAATTCCCTGATATATATGGCTCTGTTGAAATTTAGCAGTTTTGTGTTTAGGGATAGTCAGTAAAGGGCTATTTCTCGTCGGATAATTATGAACCGTACTATGCGTTTCAAATGAATTGATATTCTCTTTTATGAACAGAATACAGTTTAAAATATATATACATGGGAAAGTCAAAATTTTATGTCTAATGAAATATTCTCTGCAGGATTCTCTTGGAGGCAGATTCAACATAGTACGGATAATTTTTTTTTGAGATGAAAAAATCCTGAAACTATTGGTTGAGTTTCCCCAGAGAATAATATTGTACGACAGGTGGCAATAGACAGTGCTATAATAAACAGTTACCAAGGATTCAAATGGCATAGAAGCCCTTATGCGGGACAAGGCATACCTCGATTTATTGAGTATCTTACTCAGATAATCCACATGATCAGACCACCGTAGATTCTGGTCAACAAAAATACCTAAGAACTTCACACGTTTTGTAGAGGTGAAGTTCGTTCCATTATGACTGAACTCGACATTGGTTATGTTATCCTGTAAGGAAAAATACACACACTCCGTTTTGGAAGTATTACAAATCAGGAGGTTTCTATCACACCAGTTATTGAAGCTATTTATTATCATTTTTGTCTTGGTGATAAGTTCATCATGAGTGAATGCTGTGACAACTACTGAAGTGTCATCAGCAAATAAAGTCAGTAATTCAGCATTAATATGCTGCTAAATACAGTATCTAAATATTTTTATATAGTGAAACATAAGCCAAGTGTGTTTTATTTTAAAGTTTATACTTTATTCTTTATGATATTTCACCAAGTGATGTGCGAGAATTCAATCTCAGTTGATGATTATTATGTTGGTGGTACTGATTACGGTAGAAAAGGGTGTGAGATATTCTTGCAGTTTTAAAACATAATGGTAATAGAAAATCATCCTTCCGAAAAAAAAACCGGCCAAGTGGGAGTCGGACTCACGCAGCGAAGGTTCCGTACAAAAAAAAATTTATTATATGATGTCACTGAAAATTTACAGTTTTCACAATTTTTCCTTTATCTGTGCTATAAGGCGTAGCTTCGTACCAAATTTCAAGATTTTGAGTTCACGGGAAGTACCCTGTAGGTTTTGATTCCCTTGCGAGTGTCCAAAATTTGCGACATAAACGACTGTATCTTTTGATTGCGTTGGCTTAGAAGTTTGATTTTTTCTTACAGCTCCATAGGACAGTAGAGCTGAGTATTTGATATAAATTCCAGCTTGATGCCTCCACGCGTTCCTGAGAAAAAGGGTCCTGACAGACAGACAGACGGACGGACGGACGGACAACAAAGTGATCCTATAAGGGTTCCGTATTATCCTTTCGATTTACGGAACCCTAAAAATTCATATAAGCAGATTTCTGTTTTGTTTTACTTCTTGATTTTTTGATTCGAAAATTACTATGAGAACTTTTGGACCCTTGAATAACAACGAAATGCTGTCCAGAATTATTTTGCCATTTTGATTATTTAAGATTAGACTGGTAGCATCAATATATAACATACGTGCATCTATACAGTCACAGTGAGTAAACTCCTACCTCAGATCAATAACCCGAAACGGTTTCTACATTTCCAGAGTTATGAATGTGTATGTAAGCAAGTGACATCTCATTTCCGTGTGTGTCGCTTATGAAGAATTGATGGTTGCTCCGCTCTAAACTCAATTCTACGGTCCGACTGAAATGTACGATTAAATTTTTTTGATGTTTCGACATATCACATTTCTAGCTATACTATATAATCCATCGCAAATTTAGGAAAGAACGTGAGAGTTGAAAATCTCTATGACTTAGATGGTATTTCCTCCAAGATTTTTTTTCTTATATACAAATTCTTAACTTCTGAGTCGATTCGGAGGGACTGAAGAGATGCACGAAGCTTGAATTCTTGCAAAAACACATAATTACAAATATTCAGCTTTCCAATTGTATTTGAGTGAATATTGATATATGTAATGCATACAATGATGAAAGAATTCAATTGACACCCCCAAGAGGTTCTTTTGAGGGATAAACTTAATCCACGTACCAAATTTCACCCTCTAACTTAATCAGCTGAAAGTGTGGTGGTGCGCAAAACCTTAAAATTCACAAGAAAAACTAGATATCTCTTCACTGAAATAGTTGAAACATCTCAAATCTGACAGTCATGTCGAGCAGCCAAGAAACTCAACAAATCTTTCTTTTCAGTCAGTCGCCTAAAACACATCATGTTTCCTCTGGAGAGCTTACTCACGATTTATTACGCATTAGTCTACAGTCACCTTAGCTACAATTTAGTTCTATGGAGTGGTTCATCTGGATCTGTTCGAGTTTTTGCTGCACAGAAGAGAATTATTCGACTCATTTTCAACTTGAAACCTTATGAAACCTGTCGTCCAATATTTGAGCGTCACAAGATTTTACCATTACCTTGTATCTACATTTTGAACTGTTTGTTATCGGTTCGCCAAAAGCTGTCGGATCTTAATACGCTTTCCATTTTCCACGGTTACGAAACACGACATACTAACACAATATGTATTCCATTGCATAGAACAACCGAGTTGGAATTATCTCCGACATATGTAGGTATAAAGCTGTATAATCACCTACCAAACCGGATCATGAACTTGAATCCGAGTAGATTCAAAAAGGAAATTTAAAAAATATTGTCTACATTTTGTTTTTATAGTTTTAAAGAATATTTCTCTACTGATATTTGTTAAATTTCCATCTAGTTAACTTTCATTTTGTATACTGACATGTCCTATATACTTGTGTAATATCTAAAGGATAAATATATCGTTATTATTATTATTGTTATTACTACAGTGCACGCACTACTTCAACATAAACCCAATCCACGTAGGAAAATGCAAGCATCTGGATATGCGCATAACCTCAAACCCCACGAAAAAACAAGAAATCAACATCAAAATATCTGCCAAAATGCACTTTCTTAGCATCAACTCAATTCACGTAAACATTTTCAACCCTCTAACTCAAGGGGATTTGGGTCCTACAAAAACCGTTCCATGTACCCTCCAGAAAGTCGTACAAGAATGAATTTCAGATGTATTGCTCATAATTAATGTCCATATATTTTGGATAAAAATTTGCGCCCACGCACCTATATTTGAATGTCACCCAATTATTTACCCGTCAAAATATTTTACAAGATCAGTTGCCATAAACGAATAAACGAGATTGGAATTTAATTCATAAGTCTGCTATGAGTTTATATTTTTTTCAATTTTCTCTAATTAGAGTATTAATAAGCCCGGAAAGGAGATATTCGGTTCCCAGCCTATTCATTAATATCTCTTCAGAGTTCAGCGGAGCTAGGCCTCGTAAATAAATAATTAAAATTTCAGGTCAAACGTTTTTTCCACAACTTTCTCATTAACTGTTAACGTCAGTCTAAATTCACTTCACTTCTCCATTAGAAGATGTAAAAAAATATGATATTCATTTAATATTAATATAATATTCAGCTACCAGTTAAACATTGAAATTAAACAGTAAAATATGAAATGCAAAAACAACGACAGTTCCATTAAAGAAGTTATTTCTTCAAATCCACGGTATCAATAATATTTTCACGTATAAAACATCTTAATTCATAAATTTAACAATTTGTTACTCGGCTAGAAAAACTGGTGCACCTAATTCCAATTTCGAAAATAATATAATAAATATACATTTATTTTCCAAGAGTGCGTTTACTACTAGGACTTATTAGTCCAGGCAACGAATGCTCAAAAAAAGGTATAGAGGAAAATGTTTGGAACACAATTTTTGATGTGCAAATCAAAAGTCCCCGCCTGTAGCCTTTGAACCGGGGGAGAGAGGGGGTTTCAATGTCCCGTTTTTCGATTTTTCGCTTAAATCTCGGAAACTATGCGTCCTAGTGGAATAACTATTCAATACAATATCAAAGCATATCAAATTTGCTACAAGTTTTCTTGAAACAATTTTTTTCATATCCTGTATAGATTTCGCGAATCTGCTCTTAAAAGTCGTAATTTTAAAAAAAAATCATCAATCTACAGCTTCTCGAAAAAATATGCAACCAGAACTTCCAAATATAGCAGAATGAATCAGCTGGAAGAAAACATTAATTCAATCCAATAAAGTTCAGCGCTTATATGCCTCTTATTTTGTTTCAATATATATACCTACAGTTTTCAAATAGCTCATGAGCATGTAAGTACTGTACAATATCGAACAATTAGTTTTTAATAGAACCACTGACACCTACAGACATACACAAACATCCATACCTAACCCAGGTTCGAACTCAGCACGCCTTCTCCACAGACGGTCACCCAACATCTACTCCACAATGATGTGTACTTTTTTTTAAATCTCCCGTATTCATTAATTCATGATAAATTTTTTGAATAATCACATGTTACTTTTAAGCAATGTTTGATAGCAATGTTATCGAACTAATTAAACCTACAAAAGTGCTTGAAACATATTGAATTGAATTTAGATATAATTGTTAAAAAAAATAATAAATAAACAAATACTTTAGATAAACTGAAACTAATTTGGTTATCAAATCAAATGACAAAATCAACTAATAATCAAACATACAGTTAAATAACAGGTATTGCAAATGAGATCAAGTCTGAATTCTAATCGATATTGTATATATATATATATATATATATATATATATATATATATATATATATATATATATATATATATATATATATATATATATATATATATATATATATATATATATATATATATATATATATTAATATATATATATATATATATATATATATATATATATTTATATATATATATATATATATATATATATATATATATATATATATATATATATATATATATATATATATATATATATATATATATATATATTACATCTAAGAATCTTCAAAATATTGACTTCACCCTAAAGTGCTCAAAATTCAAAAAAAATTATTTTACTTAACATTCAGTTTAGACTTTTACACTAGAGTTATTTTCACAGTGTACCTGTAGAATATAAAACCTAAAAAAGCCGTAATATACCGAGGAAAAAGAAAAGAAGAAAGAAGGTTATAAATCCAGTGAACGATAAAACGACAATTGCGCAAAAAATCTCTGATTTCACTGAAGAGCCACTTGTTGAAGATGGTGGACGTCATATATGATAGTTTTAATAGGGCATTAGATCCAAATAAATTAAAGATAAAAAAAGTTTTAAAAAAAATTAAAATATTCATTTGCCAATCACAAATTAGAAAGAACAAAAGTGTGTTATTTACTGTGGATATTTTGTTACGAATGTGCATTCTATTGACAATATTTTACTTCATTTCAGATTAACAATAAAAATTTAAATTTGTGTTCAATACATAATTTTGCTATTAATAAACTTTTCATATCTCAATGATACATACATTCATATCGTTACAAAATATGGTGTTTCATTACTTCATTTTATTCTTTTTGGTAGCTTAGTTTTCTCTTTTTATTTTTAAAATGATTATTTTCTTCTGCGAAAGTGGAATTCGAATATTTGAAATATTACCAAATATTTTTGTTGTGGAATGGGAATGTGTTTTTTATCAATAATTTTTCTTCAACGCTGAGAATACTAACAAAAAATCCAGTTAACGTATTGTAATCTTAATTACATACACTTACAAACTTTTGAATCAATATAACAATTGGTGGCTTGACCCCCTTACAACAAACAACTTAGTTTGTTAATTAAAAATTGAGATAATATAAAAAAGCATCTTGAAAAAAATGTTTTAACTGCAAATCAATAATTCTAGTTATGTATCATGTATGAATAAATTGAATAACGCGATCTAATTTTGTCATCAATCTGCAAAATTTTACGAAATTCGTTGTCTTCGTTATAGCTAAAGACCTTTAAACATTCGAATAAATGATAATTTATGATAATAAATAGGTACAAATAATATAATAAATTTTGACAAATGTAACTGAACAATTATTTGACGAGTTTCGGTACAAACCATCATCAGATGCAGAAACTATCTAACTTTTCATTCATGGATGGAGAATTATTAATTTGATATATTTTTGAATCAAATTAGAGGTTTCATATTGTGAGCAATGGATATACGAAATGAGAGGAAATGTTTCATAAGCAAGAAACTATTTTCTTCATTATGACTAATATACCCTTGGTGTTTTTAATATCTGACTTCCTTAGATAATCTACTTCTTGTTATTGCACATTTTATCTTCATGTTGACCTAAATATAATGCAGTATGGTTCTTTCTATTATCCGTAAATTGTAAGAATGATTGATAAAAACAAATTTTTATTATCGGTATTGCACATAATAATGCGAAGTAGTTCTTTCTATTATCCATAAATTGTAATATATACCAAATTGATTTTCATTTTTGAAGTATTATTTCTTATTTTTGGTGAATACTAATCTTTTTCAATTGTGCATTTAAATATATTTAATAAATGTTATATTATATTTCAACGTCTTAAATATTTGTGTTTTAATCTATATATGTATTTTCCCCAATACTTCAGTAAACCCATGGTTTATTTAGAATATTTTTTGATGTGAATGGTAGGTTTCTGAAATATAGTATTACATTATAATGTATAGTTTTTTGTTAAATTTGGTTGAAGAATTGTTTTTAAATAAAATTAAATTAAATATATAATTGAATGATACTTTTAATATTAGGAAAGCTTTTAATTTATAATCGAATATATATATATATATATATTTACATATATATATATATATATATATATATATATATATATATATATATATAATATATATATATATATATATATATATATTATATATATATATATATATATATATATATATATTGATAATTATTAGCAATAACAGGCTTGTTGAATCTTAAAAAACTCGATTTTATTAAAAAGTTGACGTTTCGCCACGACATTCGTGGCTTTATCAGAACTTTTGAAAAAATTGAAATTTCTTTGACATTTATTGATTTGAAAATTTTGAGTAGAAACAGACTACTATGTTTCACTAAAATTTTTCGGCTGTGGCCGTTAAAAAATGTTAAAAAATTTTAGTGAAACATAGTAGTCTGTTTCTATTCAAATTTTTCAAATCAATAAATGTCAAAGAAATTTCAATTTTTTCAAAAGTTTTGATAAAGCCACGAATATCGTGGCGAAACGTCAACTTTTTAATAAAATCGAGTTTTTTAAGATTCAACCTGCCTGTAATTGCTAATAATTATCAAGAGATTAGAAATAGTTCACAGGCAACAACAATTCGAATAAATAATTATATATATATATATATATACTTTATTAAGGAAAATATTGTAGTATTAGAACAACAATTTGACTTCATTAACATAAGAGGAATTAACATTATAGATACAATAAAAGATTAAATTACTTGATAAAAGTAAACCGATATGAATAACTTTTCTGGCTTGGCTAAAGCATTTGAGAGTAGATTATGATATATTCTTAGATAAACTGTATCGCTATGGGTTGAGAGGAAACATATATAAACTTTTAAATAATTAACTGAAGGACAGACAAGAAAAGGTCAGAATAAATAATTGTTCATAACAATGTAACATATGTTTATAACAAATCGATGTAAATTAACAATCTGAAATTTTAATTTTCAGTATTTTTTGATAATTTTATTCTTAGGAGGCAGAAATTAGCTACACACTCGAACGTTCGAATACTAGTCGACTTTCTGTGAGAAGTATTTCATCAAAAGTTTGTATGCAAAATTTTTTTTCATCATAGATCTAATTTCAATCCTTTCAAAATTAGCACCAAGTAAGGAAAAAATCTCATATTCATAGTTTATTGGTTATCACACTTGCTATAAAATTTTTAATTTACTATTGCATTACTAATTGAAAAACAGCAATAAAATTTTGTTTGCGTACGAATTATTATTCATTGAACTATCCAAGTACCTGAATTTTTTCATTCCTTTGTTTTCATATTTAATATGTTTGAATAATTTTCATTTTTAGAGTGTTACAAATGGGTGTGACTTGCGAAAGACAGAGTAACTGTTTTCGGTCATATTTGCACCGCTCTGGGAAAATTATAAATATTGGTCCTATAGTTCCGAGAATTGGAATTTTCATTCAGGAAATTTCCTACTCTTTTGAAATTTCTTTTAGATTTTAAAAATCTCAATTAGTTTCTTAGACATTTGCAAACAACTAAACACACCTTTTTTTCAAATAATTGTTCATAAGTTTTACAGTTTTCTCGAGCGAAATTTTTATTTCCTTGGAAAAACATCTACATACTATTCCGAATCGAATGAAACCTTGCCCATATTTTCCCGAGATTGCTGAAAGAAGTTGAACAAAAAGCAGTTGTTTTCATGTATTTTGTGGTTCGATGTAAACAGGATATTTTTTGGTAAACCATGTGCTATTTGAATGAGGTCAATGTTAACAGTATATTTAATGATAAAAAGCAACCAATTAGTGAATGTGTGTTATGGATTTGCTCAATGTCATCTTTGATGTGGTACAGATGTAGAAAACAAACACTCGTTAGATGAGGGGAAAATAAATTAACTGGACTTCTATAAATAAAAAAGACGAGAGGTCTCTCTTTCGGTTGAAACGAAATTCATTTTGCTATATAGTGTATTCAATAGCAGGCACGATTCAATGAATTAACAACGTTTTAGAGTAATTGAATGAGAAATCTCTCTGGAGTAATTGAATGAAAAAATAAATAAATGAAGGAACGCTAATAAAATTGTAATCAATAAATTTTTCAGAAGTTATGAGCATAATTATTTTATTATTAATTATTACAAAAATATCAACATAAGCAGTACATTCAATCTTAGTGATGGTAGATTTGTGGTAACTAAAGTAGGACACATATGTCTGATGTTCAATTTTATGTGTCTTTTTATTTATTTCTATCCCTTAATATTATAGTAGATTATATGTAAGAATTATAATTAATTCTTCCCCTCATACGTAATCTATAATCATATCCTGACGGTATAATTCTATTTTTAAATAAATTTATATGGAGTATGTCGCCGAGAATATTAATGTCGTGATGGACATATTCTCTGGCTTACATTTTATTCGCCAAGTGTCTGAAGTGTAACTTGCGATGAGGAACTTCCTTCCAAGAATTATTTGAAGGTGTTATAGCTAATCACTTAGCAGGGCGGCCCAGAGGGGGGCAAAGTGGCCATTTTCCCTGAGTCCCAAATGTTTCAGGGCCCCCGACCCCCGAGCTCAAAAAGATTTTGAAGTTAATATTTAAAATTTCAGAGTATTTTATAACAGGAGTGATACAGAACAAAATAATACATTTTGATGAGTATTAGTACCATCCTTTTACTTAATTTTATTATTGTAGACCAGTCATCTTAGACCAAATTAGGTGGAAATCTCGGAAAATCGACATACCCAGTATACAACCACGTGAAAATTTGTAGTTTGGCATCCTTAAACTGTTCTCGAAAGTCACATATAATTGGATGGTCGCAAGTGTTAAAGTCAGGGGTCAAAGATCACAGAAAACGATCTTTTAATATTTTCTGCAAATATCTCCTTTTCTATGGGTTTAACGCTATTTGTATTCATCAATATTGTAGAGAATTAAATTCGCTAGAACTTTCGTATAATAACATTTTTTCATACCTCGAACTGTATTCGAGATAGAGAGCGGAAAGCGCGCGGTCAGAGAATCATGAGGTCAACTGGTAGTCCCGATCGAAACTATTGCTAAATGTATAATTATCATTTTTTAATAACTTTTTCATTAAATTCATTCTCTTTCGTTACTTATCTATTTTCAATAGAGTGTCAATTTATTTGATAACACTTACCTGGCCGTGTAATTAAAAAATTGTTGAGGAAAATACTTAAATTATATTTTAATTTTAGTCTAATTTATACTAATGACTTTTTATATAAATAAAGAAGAAAAGAAATAAATTTTCAATTCTGTAGCAGCGGGACGATGACGACGATGATGAAGAATAACAAGAAGAAGAAGATGAAGAAGAAGAGAATGGAAATTATAGCTTGTTCTCGAAATAATATTATTTTTGACAATAATAAATCTATAAAATGACACTTTCAATTAAAAATTTATTTCTTTTCTTCTTTATTTATATAGAGAGTCATTAGTATAAATTCGAATTAAAATACAATTCAAGTATTTTTTGTGTCATTTTATAGATTTATCATTGTCAAAATTAATAAAAATTTGGAGAATAAACTCTAATTTCTATTCTCCTCTTCTTAATCTTCTTCTTCTTCTTCTGGTTCTTCTTCATCATCGTCGTCATCGTCCCGCTGCTGCAGAATTAAAAATTTATTTCTTTTCTTCTTTTTTTATATAGAAAGTCATTAGTATAAATTAGACTAGAATTAAAATATAATTCAAGCATTTCCTCAACAATTTTTTAATTACACGGCCAGGTAAGTGTTATTAAATAAATTGACACTTTATTAAGAACAGATAAGTAACCAAAAAAAATTCATATTAAGATATTAAAAAATGATAATTATACATTTAGCACTACTTAATTTATAACCTCAATATTACGAGTTTCCGATCGAGACTACCAGTTGATCTCACATGATTCTCTGACAGCGCGTTTTCCGCCCTCTATCTCGAAAACAGTTCGAGGTATGAAAAAATGTTGAATACAAAAGTTGTAGAGAATTTAATTCTTCACAATATTGATAATGAATGAAAATAGCGTGAAACCCATAGACAATGAGAAATTTGCAGAAAATATAAAAAAAAAATTGATTTTTGTGACCTTTGACCCCTGACTTTAACACGTGCGACCATCCAATTATATGTGACTTTTGAGAATAGTTTAAGGATGCCAAAATACAAAATAATTTACGTGATAATATACTGGATATGTCGATTTTCCGAAGTGAACCCCCTATAATGACTGGACTATTGTGCCACCAAACCTTCTGCAGTTAAGCATAGGATCGGAGTATGAATTTTCACGTTATATTAGATATAATCTGCAATTCGGTCCACAATAAATGATAAAATGGTTATCTGGTCCCACAATCAATGGTTCACCGCTGTAGATACAGATTGGATGACCTGGAGTAGCCCTTTTTAGCTACCCTTGTTGTCTGTTTGAAAATAGAAGTATTGAGAATAAACAATCATTATTAAACTAAAAGTAGGACACATATGTTTGATGTTCAATTTTATGTGTCTTTTTATTTATTTCTATCCCTTAATATCATTGTAGATTATATGTAAAAATTAATATTAATTCTCCCCCTCATACGTGATCTATAATCATACCCTGACGGTATAATCCTATTTTTAAATAAATTTATATGGAATATGTCGCTGAGAATATTAATGTCATGATGGACATATTCTCTGGCTTACATTTTATTCGCCAAGTGTCTGAAGTGTAACTTGCGATGAGGAACTTCCTTCCAAGAATTATTTGAAGGTGTTATAGCTAATCACTTAGCAGGGCCGCCCAGAGGGGGGCAAAAGGGCCATTTTCCCTGAGCCCCAAATGTTTCAGGGACCCCGACCCCCGAGCACAAAAAGATTTTGAAGTTAATATTTAAAATTTCAGAGTATTTTATAACAGGAGTGATACAGAACAAGATAATACATTTTGATGAGTAGTAGTACCATCCTTTTACTTAATTTTATTATTGTAGACCAGTCATCTTAGACCAAATTAGGTGGAAACCTCGAAAAATCGACATACCGTGCCCTTTTTAGCTACTCTTGTTGTCTGTTTGAAAATAGAAGTATTGAGAATAAACAATCATTATTAAACTTTGTTAAATGTGGCTTGAGCGTCAATTGGAAAAAGGTCTACGATTTTGATAAATATCTAACTGAGTGAAATGAAAAAACTAATTTTGCAATAAATTTTCTTTTTCACATAATAATTAACAACAAACCACTCACCCCCATCCCCCCGAAAAAACACAAAGGTAAATACTGCTTTCGAGCCAGTTTTTGCCCCGGGCCCCGAAATTCCTCTGGGCCTATCACGTAGAATAATTTTAAACTCTAAACTTTAAAATGAAACACTCTTGGCTTATGTTTCACTATATAAAAATATTTAGATACTGTATTTAGCAGTAACGAATAGTCGACATGTTTCCAGTTATGAACTCATTATCAAGACTACAGGAGAGTATTACATCTTATTTTATAAAACAGATAAAAGCAAAGGTGATACCTGAAAATCAACTTGTTCATTTACAAGGGGTAATTGACTATTATGGGCGGAACTTCAAGAAGATCATGGCGCTTTCCTTTGTTACCTGAATGTAACAATTGGGTTTTGTTGAAATCTAGGAAATGATTAAATTTTACACAATGTTCGGAGAAGCCAGTCGTAATTTTATTTTGTAAAATTGACTTTATGTTCATCAACACGAATGTTAATATTCCTTCCTGTTTGTCCAATATAGAAAGCAGGACATTCGTCGCAAAATATTTTGTAAACACCACTGTTTTCTCCGATGTTAGATTTCTCTTTATTATTGACCAAGAATGTCTTCAGGTTTCTTTTATTTGTACAAATTGTTTGGACGTTATTTTTCGATAGTCCGTTACAAAATTTGCTACTCAAATTCGGCACATAGTTTATTGTATTATAAATATTTTGATATAGTGAAACATGAGCCAAGTGTGTTTTATTTTAAAGTTTATACTTTATTCTTTATGATGTTTTACCATGTGATGTGCGAGAATTCAATCTCAGTTAGATATTAGAATATTTTTAGTGGAATTGATATCTAGTTATTTACCCTTTGGATACTTCGGAATTGAATAATGTACAAGCAAAAAACACTCACGATAACGAAATCGTCACATATTTTTCTCAATAAAAAAACGATATTCTGATATCGGTTTGGCGCCTGGCGGAAATCCTTCGTCACATTACGTCGCTGATAAGACTCACGCAGTTATTTATTCTGAACGAATTTCGAACCGAAATTGTACTGAAGAGATGGTCTGATTTCTATCTTTTAATTTATGTGTCATCCTCATCTTCAAAGGACAATGCCTTCGTTAACGTTTTACAACCCATGAAATCTAAAATGCTCTCGATATAACCAAGCCTTATATTCTCGCTCCCTGGGGAAAAGGAGAGATTAAATAACAGAGTGAGAGAGAATTATTATTTTCATAGTGGAACGATAATTCCCGAAATTTACACTCAAAATGAATTGAAAATAGTACTTTGAGTTGGGTGATGAGAAATCCACAACTTGTTCATGCTTCGAAAATTCATTTTGATGAATGTAAATGGACTGATTGTTAATCTGAATTCAAAATTAAATTTGGTTAATTTGATTGAGGACTATTACTACCTTCAAATAAATTTTAAGAGCAGAAAGCTTACATAGAGAACGTTTCCTATCAGTTTTTTTGAAAGTTTTATTTTCTAGTTGAGTTGTTCACTATCTCAATGTTCATCTCGCAGGAAAACGATATAACTGGAAACATTTGAATGACGTCAGGCTTTCCTCTCCTGGGGGTCAACTCCCCCAACCAATTTGAACCAAAATATCTTTCGAAAATACCTACCTACAAACTTTCAACCCTATTACTCCAAAATTGCGACCTTTATCGTGTAAACAAGATTTTTTTCTTCCCCGGGGGGTCAACCCACCAACCAGTTCGAACCAAAACCAATCCCATCCAAGATATCATACAAAACTACCTAAATACAAACTTTCAACCCTAATGCTACAATATATATATATATATATATATATATATATATATATATATATATATATATATATATATATATATATATATATATATATATATATAAACTCTTGATAATTATTAGCAATAACAGGCTGGTTGAATCTTGAAAAACTCGATTTTAATAAAAAATTTGACGTTCCACTATGATATTCGTAATTGAAATTTCTTTGACATTTATTGATTTAAAAAATTGAAAAAAACAGGGCTGCTTAGTATATGCTATTCAGTTCAATATTAACATTCAAAATTGTTATCACCAGATGGTAAGGGAAACCAAAGAAACCCTCACCTACGCAATGTTTGAAAATAATAATAAAAGGGTACTATTTATCTAACAACAAAGAAATGAGTCATGGGAAAACATTAAAGAAGTGGAGTAGAATTATCGGTATAGACGCTTATATGGAAGCAGCCGTTGACACGTGTTTCGGACTCTTTGGTCCTCATCAGAACGGCGTAGCCAAGTATTGGATTGAAAATTTGAAGATGAAAAAAGTACAACAAACAAAATCCTTAGATACGGAAGATAATCACACAATTGTGGTTTATTGTCTGAACTCTCCGGTATGGGAGATTTGGTCAAACTTTGCCACGGAGGCGATTAGATCTCGCGGATAGCATTAATCGCCTCCGTGGCAAAGTTTGACCAAATCTCCCATACCGGAGAGTTCAGACAATAAACCACAATTGTGTGATTATCTTCCGTATCTAAGGATTTTGTTTGTTGTACTTTTTTCATCTTCAAATTTTCAATCCAATACTTGGCTACGCCGTTCTGATGAGGACCAAAGAGTCCGAAACACGTGTCAACGGCTGCTTCCATATAAGCGTCTATACCGATAATTCTACTCCACTTCTTTAATGTTTTCCCATGACTCATTTCTTTGTTGTTAGATAAATAGTACCCTTTTATTATTATTTTCAAACATTGCGTAGGTGAGGGTTTCTTTGGTTTCCCTTACCATCTGGTGATAACAATTTTGAATGTTAATATTGAACTGAATAGCATATACTAAGCAGCCCTGTTTTTTTCAATTTTTTAAATCAATAAATGTCAAAGAAATTTCAATTACGAATATCATAGTGGAACGTCAAATTTTTTATTAAAATCGAGTTTTTCAAGATTCAACCAGCCTGTTATTGCTAATAATTATCAAGAGTTTAAAAATAGATCACAGGCAACAACTATTCGAATAAATAATTATATATATATATATATATATATATATATATATATATATATATATATATATATATATATATATATATATATATATATATATATATATATATATTTAAATTGTTGAATTAATAAAATAGAGTTTTTTGAGATTCAAAAAACCTGTTATTTATAATAATTATAAAAAGATTATATATATATATATATATATATATATATATATATATATATATATATATATATATATATATATATATATATATATGTGTATATGAAAGTGAGGTTTTGGTGCCAAGCATCATAAAAAGTCATGAAACGAAAAACAATCTTGGTCTTGGGTCCATCTTTACTACATTAAAATAAGCAGTTTTTCAAAGTGAAAACCTGCTAAAATTGATGCTTTTACAGGCAAGAATAAAAATCTCACGAGCGTGTAAAGGCGGGATTTTGGGCAATATGAAAAAATAATATCTTCTTATCCGCGACTCTTAGGACCTAGGGCCCAAAGGTGGAAAAGTAGCGAATGACCACAACAATAACCCAAAAATGTTTTCGGTTCATGTGCCGAACACCCTGTATATGTGTGAAGTAATCTTGCCTGTGTTTTATTATCATCAACTTGTTTCTTCTCAGTAATACCATTTTGAGCTAGAAAACTGACTTTATTGAACAGTTAACATATCGTCAAGAAATTTGTGACTTTCTCCAAACTTGTTTACTTAATCTCCAGGATGTGGAACTTGCTGGTTACTGATTTTGATTCTTTCTTCTAATGTGTATATTATTTTGTATTCATTCCATTGTAGGAAAAAATATGTTGACATGTTAATTTTATTTGAACAGTAATTTTTGTTTTGGTTAACGTATAGGATACTTCTAATTCACATGACTTTTACTTATTTTAATTTTGTCAATATTATGTTAATTCATGTTCATTTGGTAGGGTAGAGTAGGGAGTAGGTTATGTTTTCTTGATCGAACATTCCCAAGAAGATGGATTGGCCGGCTAGGACCGATTGGTAGCCCCCGCGCTCCCCAGACCTCAATCCTCTCAATTTTTTTTTATTGGGGATGTTGAAAAGATAAGGTATATGGAAAATCAATTCGATCGGCAAATGAATTGCGTCAACGAATCAATCAAGCAGCACGTGAAATATCTGATATGAGTTTAAGGCGTTTGAAATGACAATTTTTGAGAAGATGCTGAGTTTAAGAGTCGGCGGTAGACATTTTGAAAATCTATTGTGAGAATAATGATTCAAATTTCCTTTTTGCTTTTAATGATGTAACAATCTATTGAAATAATTAATACGACCTTATGTTCTGTTCATTATTAGGACACCTACCTACAACAATTAATGAAAAAGAGTAATGAATAGCACGTTCAGATATTTTCTACAACAACTTCCACGTTGTAATTTGCCGACAAAAGACGCCTCCACCTTTTATTAAGTATTAGTTTTTATTTGGAGTATTTCGCAAGTAGCAGGACTTCAATGACAAAAATTGGAATTTTTAGACTTTTGAAAAAGAAAAACCAGAAATGTTATACCTTATTCGAAAGAACATTGAATAGGCTAGTTTTTAAGATCATCTGCTGGTTCAGTCCGGTACAATATTATTTCACAGTAAATAGTCAAACTTTAGTTAAGGTTTTCGGATTTAAATTAAATTGCAACTTAATTTTTCTTGGAGATCAGCGAGCTAGTTTTAAATGAAATTATTGATGAAAGCACAAGAAAAAAAACCATAAGTTAGAAGTTATTTATATTCAAAACAGGCGAGAAAATGACCAAAAAGTATAGATTTTTGAGAAAAACACAAGAATGGCAATATCTCGAATACCAGAAAACTTTCATTAAGGTCATGTTGTCATGTTGATGTTATCTATCTAATTGACCTGAAGCCAATCTACCTCCAGTGTCACTCTGACGTGTTATTTACGGAACACTCTATATATATATATATATATATATATATATATATATATATATATATATATACAGATATATGGAAATCTGAGAACCCCTAATAAATTTATGTGATAACTCTATGATACTGAAACTATTTTTTTTGTGTTAGAATGTTGCTATTTATTGAGAAGATGTTATGTTGGTACATAAAAATAACGATATCAACTTCAGCGAAAAAAAATTATACTAGCTAGTTAATCACTTTCGAAATTAAACAAAACTCATAGAATAAAAACTACACATTTATTTCCGAAACAAAATGTACGGTATGACTATCATTAAAAAGAATATTTAATCAATTTAGCATGTGAAGGCTTTGGCACTCGAGAACTTTACCAAATAGAAGATAATCCTGGCTCTCAGGATAAAAATGAAATACTGCAATATCCATATCATCTCGTTTGCATTTTGCGAGTTGGCGTTCGATTTTCTGAACAATGTACAGAGCTTATAGTGAAGTTCCATTCATCTCCTTTTTGCTAACATTTACTGATAGACGCGAACACTTTCGACATTTATTCTGAATTGTTTTAATCTCCACATCGGCGTAAAAATTTCATGTCTGTATTTTGAAAGGTAATGTATTCTGTGTTCATCAAACGGGAGTGCTTGATGCCCCGGTAGACTGCGAAGTAAAATTTATGTCAACCTTCGGTTATCTAAAAGCAATTCTAACATCAATAAGCAAGCCCACCGTGAGTACCGGCATTCCGAAGAAATGCATCAAAATGTGGATGTTTTATTTGTCCTCTCAGCTGATGCTTGAATGGTGCATGCAATCTTAGGATGAATAATGTAAGCTTAAATTTCAAAGTACCTAGTAGCTATACTAAGGAAAATTGATATTTGTTCTCCACCACAAAGATTTATTTTTTCTCTCTTTGGAGTTTACTCCTAGAGAAACGATTTCCATATTTAGCCCACGGTATGAAAACTTTATGAGGAGTTAAATCTAGCGTTAACTGAAAGTGAAATGTTACGTTCCTTTGCGCAACGTACTATGCGCACCTTGCACTTCGAGATTATTAGTATTTATATCTAGTGATACTTATATTTGTGCACAATAGTAGTTATTTAATAAATTAGTTTATTAATGGCAGCGATTAATGGTTGAGATATTGGTATAATATTTCGAGACCATTAATCGCTACATTAATAAACGAGTTTATTAAAAGATTTTTCCGTCGACCTCATCATGAATTGAGTATAAATTCTTGATTGAAATAAATTTTTATTTTGCATGACAGATACACTTGACACAATATAAATTTCTATGTTCATTTCGATATATTTATATTTATGCTCCCGATGGAACAATTTGAGAAATTCATAGATGGAATATTAGGCTGAATAGTTAACATTACCTACAATATCCGATGAGGAATATGTGGAACTGGTGGAAGCTGAAGTGTTATTTACTTTCGAACAATTATTGCATAAAATTTTTTCCGCAGTTTCTACTGTATTTTGTATAGATTTAAATTTTTCGATTTGAATTATGAATTCCTTTTCTCTGTGGAATAACAGTACAGACACAGAATAATTCAACTATTCCGTGCTGAATACTTCTGTGTTTGGTTGCCCATGACAATCATACATTAAAATAGGAGAAATTGCACATTAAAATGGGTCATTAATGATCAATTTCGTGTACGTTAAAGTAAGCTTTTATTTAGAGGTCGACGGAAATAGTTATTTTATAAACTAGTTTATTAATGACAGCGATTAATGATTGAGATATTTTAACGCGCTCGCGTTAAAAGTTCGAGGCCATTAATCGCTACATTAATAAACGAGTTTATTACAAGATTTTTTCGTCGACCTCATCATGAATTGAGTATAAATTCTTGATAGAAATAAATTTTTATTTTGCATGACAGATACACTTGACACAATATAAATTTCTATGTTCATTTCGATATATTTATATTTATGCTCCCGATGGAACAATTTGAGAAATTCATAGATGGAATATTAGGCTGAATAGTTAACATTACCTACAATATCCGATGAGGAATATGTGGAACTGGTGGAAGCTGAAGTGTTATTTACTTTCGAACGATTATTGCATCAAATTTTTTCCGCAGTTTTTACTTTATTTTGTATAGAGTTAAATTTTTCGATTTGAATTATGAATTCCTTTTCTCTGTGGAATAACAGTACAGACACAGAATAATTCAACTATTCCGTGTTGAATACTTCTGTGTTTGGTTGCCCATGACAATCATACATTAAAATATGAGAAATTGCACATTAAAATGGGTCATTAATGATCAATTTCGTGTACGTTAAAGTAAGCTTTTATTTAGAGGTCGACGGAAAACTAAATGATTCATGTTAATGAAATTGAAAGATATAAAAAAACTGATTTTATTGACAATGAATAACGAGAAAGAATCTGAAAAACACGTAGATGCGGTTTAATTTTTTTTTTTACGTCCGTGTGAGAGGATAAATCTTTTATAGACTACCCTTTGCTTATCCCGCACGCATTCTCAGGGATGTGTGAGACTCTGGATTTGTTGGCAGATGTTACTCGTTACTCACTAAAAAAAATCTCACACATTCCTTGGAGTAGTTCTTCATCCTACCCTTACAGCGTCCTTCAACAAAAGAGATCAGCTGGAAGCGGCCTCTATAGTTCATGGGACCTGATGACTCGAAGTTACCCAAGAAACACTGCTTTCTGCATTCTGCGCGTCAATATCTCGGCCAGAGATCTGCATGCCGGAATAATCTTCAATTCTGTCACATAGTTAACTCTCATTTCGCCTAGAAAACCTATGATTAGTACGACCATCCTAACTTTATGCCCTGAGTATAGTGTCTTCAGCTCGAACATAAAATCTCTGTATTTTTCCCTTTTCTATTCTTCTTTCATCACCACATTATTTTCGGCAGGGGACGAAAATTCGACAATAAACAATTCTCTGAGCTCTTTGTCCAGCAAGACTATATCTGGCTTTATTGCGTGGATCTGTCGAGTTGTTGGAAAAGCATAGTTCCAATATATGCGAGCTCTATCGTTCTCAACAACAGCTTCAATTTATAGTGGAACATATGGTAGCACTGGTTCTTTGTTTATACCATAAACTTCTCTCAGATGGAAGGAGAGAATTCGGAGCGCCCCATTATGTATTTCTATATACCCTGATGGAGCATGAACTCTGCAAGCGGACAGGATGTGCATAAGAGTTTCCTGCTGACTATGGCATAATCTGCAGGTTGTTGGGGTGTTCACTTTCATTATGTTCTTTTTATACCATCTTGTATTTATCACTCCATCTTTGCAAGCCATAACAAATCCCTCCGTTTCCGACTCAAGACCAGCCGACTTCAAAAAGGCGAAGGATAATTCTTAATATAATTATTAATTATTATAATAATTATTATTATTATTTATTGAATTAACGAACAGGTGTCTGTTATTTAATATATGTGTATATGTATGTATGTTTGAATAATTGAATATATCTTTTATATCATATATTATGTTATTAAAAATTATTGTTGGAGTTTACGCCGCATATATTAGGGTATAACGGCAACAGTTGATGCTTATATAGGCATATATGATACAACACATGCAACAGCAACCTAACCGTCAATTTGTGTTTTGAATTTAGACTGTAGTTTATTTATTTATATGTAGTGATACTCATATTTGTGCACAATAAACAAAATTATTAAGTGCTTGAAGTTAATTGAATATATAATAGAAGATAATTGAAGATTGATTGAAGAAATACAATGTATTAAAATTTCTTCGCGTCAACATGCTATCAACTTGTACTGGGAAAGTGGAAATTTTTCCTTCGCGTTCCTACATAACTTTTGATTTAAGGAGACTGATACTGGTTCCAATTGAAAATTATTTCATTTATTACAGAAAGAATTATTCATAATGAAAAACAACCTCTTACAATTAATCAAAGAGGAAAAAACCGCATATTATTGAATATTAGGTGTACCGCAGGGTACGACTTTAGGCCCATTATTCTTTATTTTGTATGTTAATGATGGAATACAAAAGGGTGATATGCTAATGATACTACAGTTACTTGGTTTGACTGGATTGAAACACAGTATAAAATGAATTATCATCTTGATAGGGGTGCTACATTTTTATTGTTGAATAGAATATCGCTGAATATGTTAAAATAGGTGTATATTACATTTGGCATCTATTGTGTTATTGTTCCAAAATACATTGAAATAAGAAGAATACGTGTTCTTACTTGGGCATAATTTTTGATGGTAATTTGGTGTCGGATAGAACCCTTGGTTTAAAATAGGATTTACCATAGATATGCATGATGCAATTATCGCAGGGCTCTTTCGCTTTGTACGATGCAATTATCGCTGTAATTTTCGATAATTGCATTCCATTTACATGGGATTTTTGACAGAAGGGAAATATTTAAAAAACTACATACCTAAGTTTAATCTTCGGTAGACTTAGGAATAGTATGAGTTCTGATGCTCTTAGATTGATATTCTATGCGTTTTTTCATAGCGTTATTAGTTATGGTAATATTTCAATAGGAGGAGACTATTACAACTCCTTAAATTGATTGCAAACATTACAGAATAAGCTATTGAAAATTATCAATAAAAATGAAAATACTTTTTGGATCAATTATCCTTTGAATCTGAAGCAAATGTTTAGTTATGAATCGCTCCAATACCACTATCCTATTCTGAGAGGTATGTACATGACATCTCTCAGTTGGACAAGATATAGAAGTTCATAATTGCCGAAATTGAAGAAAACTGTTAGTAATAGTATGAGCTATGTGATAGCTATTCATGCATTCAGTAAACTGTCTGATGTGTTGAAAAATGATAATTGTTATTCACCCAGTGTTTTAGCTCATCCCAAAACACACTTTCCATGTTTCACTGTCGGGAGTTCCACATCTTAATTTTGTATGAGATACTGAGGTTTTTTTTCTGATATGGAATGACATATTTAGCGATTGTCCACGTAAAGAGAACATGGTTTTCTGTGAGGAATTTAATTTATGTGAATTTTATAGTTTTATAAAATGAACATAAAATAATATTTGAAAAATTTGAAAAAATAAGTTAATAAATAATTGAATGATAATATAAATATATAAATAAATGAATAATTGAATGAATGAATGAATGAAAGAATTAATTAATGAATAAATAATTGAATAAATAATTAAACAAATTAATAAATTAATTTCAACTAACCAATCGTTATAAAAAAGTGTTAAGTTTTCGTTCTCATATACATTCACAGAATCTGTTATTATTTTATATCTATGGAATTATCCACATCGAACAAGGTAGACGTAGTAGCTAAAATATATATAATACCTACACATTTAAAATGAATGCATCGAAAAACATGTTGCAAAATCAGGCATTATGTTGTGAAACAGTATATTCTGTGCCAATTCGAACATAATGGGTATTGATATTAATGAACTAGTTAAATGGATAGAAAGTTCAACCATTATTCAAATTCATGGGTTCGGTTCACGAACATCACTCTATAATAGTATCAATTCATTATATTTTCTATATAGGTAGGCTTTGAATAGTTCGGTGAGTTTTATCTAAAGCTTTTATATATTTAATTTCAATCATTTCCCAACCCAATAAATTACAATTAGCTGAGTTATAAAATAAAAAATTTGCGAAAAATATGTTTAAAGATTATTGATTCGTATCTAGGATTTATATATATATATATATATATATATATATATATATATATATATATATATATATATATATATATATATATATATATATATATATATATATTTATATATTTATATATATATATTTATTATTTATATATATATAAACATACATATATATATATATATATATATATATATATATATATATATATATTTATATAAATATATATATATATAATATATATATATATATATATATATATATATATATATATATATATATATATATACCAAGCTAGTCAGTCGAGTACGTTAGGTACGCTGGCCAGTATTTGGGAGGTCTCGGGTTCAAACCCCGGGGCCGACTGGTCAGCCATGAGTTTTTTTCAGAGGTTTCCTCATGGTAATGTAAGTCACTGTTTGCAAACTTACAAGGCGGATGCTGGGCCAGTATTAATCCTCTGAACCCTACCCACACTTCCTATGTTCCATAAATATCCCGTCTCACCTATCCTTAATGCACAGTACATACAAGTGTATCCTCTGTTCTGGCTGAAGGAGTTAATCCCAAACTCAAGCTGTCCGCCTCCCTGACACATACTTCAGGGAGGAATGAAACACGTATGTTCCCTTTTTTCCTTTCCTTATATATATATATATATATATATATATATATATATATATTTATATATATATATAATGTTCCGCTACGAAATTTATACTCGTATATAGGCTTCTCTTTGCCAAGCTTTCGAAGGTTTTTTACTTTTTCTTAAGGGCTTCTATAAAATAAAGACGACATAAACAGAATGCAAAATTTTACAGTTGTTTTTACAAATTTTGAAGTTAGTTGAAAAACAATACATTTGGGATTTTTTATACCTATTCTGCTAAATCTGAATTATCTCATTCAAAATTAAACTATTGGATGATATTTTCAATCGACGATGAGTCACAGTTATCTTATTATAAGGCATTTTTGTGTTAATCATTGATGAAACTCACAACCTTCTAAGTTAGATAGTTGATAGTAGATAACTGTAAACAGAGCTTTGTTGTTTCGTATTCTGTTCTTCAATAATAACGGTGTTTAGCCCACATATACTTCTTGGTAATCCCTGCAGATTAGTGGATATATTACTTTAGTTTGTAATAAAGTAGGAATTGGATTCTTCAGTCGGGTTTACAAGGATACAAAAGTCTTGATGTTACAAATTGCGATTTTTATGTTCATTCTGAATAGTTTTCTGTTTTATTCGTAGGTGATGGTAGGTTTTGTATAGAAGCATAATTTTTTCAGATTCACATAGGTTTTCGTTATATTCACAAGCTGGGCGTCTGGGCTTGCTGAATATAGGAGTTTTTGTATCATAGTATATGGGTAGCTATTTTGTTTTAACAGCAATTTTAATTGGGATAAACTCTATGTTCTAAATATTTCATGCCATAAAGAATTTTCTTGTTTTCATTTGCTTTGGGCAGATTGAAGCAGAAAAGATGAGAAGATATGATACAATCAGCCCAAAAATATCTGATAATCTCAATTTCCAAAAACCAAGCAAATTGCCAGTAATTTTCAGGCAAGCATTTTTTCACTTTATGTGAATTGACTGGACTCTAGTAATTTTTCATATATATGGAAATTTTCTTTAATTATAATATTCTCAAAACTTTTTAAGGCTTAAAATTACTTCAACATTCAAAAAGTCACGAATTTTGTGACGAAACATTTATATGTTAATGAAATCGACTCGCAAAATAAAATAGACTGTTAACTTATATTAAAAAATAAATGAATAAAAATAGTCCAGGCAAAATAAATTCAAATATATTGTATATTTATGTATATACCTATATATATATATATATATATATATATATATATATATATATATATATATATATATATATATATATATATATATATATATATATATATATATATATATATATATATATATATATATATATATATATATATATATATATATATATATATATATATATATATATATATATATATATATATATATATATATATATATATATATATATATATATATATATATATATATATATATATATATATATATACCCCCTCATAGGCTGACTCTCTTCAAGCATGGTCCCCTTTATTCGTGCATTAGGTATCATGGTTGCCTTCCATTATCAATAAGACAAATTGAAACGGCTGTAGCTTTTAAAAGAAGTGTTAAAAAGTTCCTTATCGAATTGGAACCTTATACTGTTGCCGACCTTTTATCCTTGTAAACGTTTTGTGTTATGTATACAATTCTGATGTTAAATTTGTTTAAATGTGTACAAGTTTGTTTTTAATTTTAGCTATTTTAGTTTTCATCAATGTTTTGATGTATCTAGTGTTGTATAAAATCTATTAAGTTCTGAAATCTATTAATCTTTAGTGTTAAGTGTCTGGTTTTGAATTGATTTTATGGTACCTACCTATTTGACGCCATTTGTTAAATACTGTGTAAAAACTTTGTATTCTGCTATGTATTTTTTGAAATATAGATATTTTGAAATATATATATATATATATATATATATATATATATATATATATATATTTATATATATACATATAATTACATATAAGAGCAATAAGTTATATTATGAAGTTTATAAAATATTTTATTGAATGAAATATTGATAAACAAACAATGATTGTGGATAAAGAAGTATTTGTAATTGACCTGCAATTAATGGATTTTATAAACGAAATTGAACTAAAGAAAAACAAAATAATTTAAAAAAATTAGGTACCCATATCAATTTTCATCAATTATCGGTTTCAATAAACAACACTTTCATTTTATCTCTATGATATGTTAATGAACAATTTTAGCCATTCAGCAACACTTGATTTCATTTCCTTTCAATCTGGAATCATTTTGTAGTTTTAGATTATGGGTAAATTTTATATATAAATACCATATTAATTTATTATAGAAAAGATAGGTGTTTCACCTTTCGAAAAGTTGGAACTTTTTATTTTATCCTATTCTGAAACTCGTTTCTAATAAACCATCCCTAAGGATTTCTTTTTGGAACTGTCGCTCCACATTTCATGGCATATGATAAACACTTTGAGTTACCCAAGTTGGCGTCTTTAGTTCTCTTTTTTTTTTAGTCCTCTCTAGAGATCGCGTATGTTCTGTTTTTCCATAATTTATTCATGATTGCATGATGTCGTTGGGATTGAGTGAAAAGTTGTTTTATAAGATGATACTCGAGAATAAAATATTGTCAGTCAAGGAACGTATTAAAAAACACAAATTTCATGTTATTCAGTAGTAGAGATTGAACTTGATTTCGATCTTACGTAAAATTGATCTAAAAGGATTCCAATCGAATGATTGACTTAATTCAAAAGTATTTTCGTTTCATTAGAAGTTTATAGGAATCTCAAAATATTTTAGAGATATTTGAACATGAAAAATTTTGAAAAATAGATGAAGGAAGCAAAATGATCATATTCTTATATATATATATATATATACATATATATATATATATATATATATATATATATATATATATATATATATATATATATATATATATACAAGGGAACAAAGTTCAAACCGACATTTTCGACCCTGTGTTTGGGGCTACAAAATAGCTCAAAAACCCGAGTTTCATAGTTCCGTGCACCCTCGAATAATCCTTAGAAGGCTAAATTTCGATTTTACTACCGACTTGAAAAATATCAGCTTTTGTTCAGCCCAAATTTTGGAGAAGTTGAAATTCCGACTGAATTTGCAAAAGGTTTGAAAGTTTTGGTCTGCTTCAGACAACTCCAAATGGTAAATTTCATTACAGTGTCCCTATGCGGGCAGCTACAAATGCATATATATATATATATATATATATATATATATATATATATATATATATATATATATATATATATATATATATATATATATATATATATAGGGAGAAAATGCTTAATCAGGTATGCAGTCTTAGGGCTGATTAAAAGAAAACTCTTGTTTCTGTTCAAGCTTTCGAGTCTTTATTGGCTCTTCATCAGGAACTCTACAATAATAATCATAAAGATACAAACAACATTAAGAATGCTTCTAAAAAGATATTACTTACGAAAAATGAGGTTGAACTCAACAGGTGGAAACCGTATAAACTTTTCGCCGACATCAAAAAGATAAGGTTAAAAAACCAATACGTGTCACAAAGTAAAATTAAATAATAACATGAGATAGTGTAAAATGACAAATTATACAAGAAAACGTGAGAGAGGACCGTTAAAACTTTACTTAAAACGAAAAATGCGAGAAAGAACTCCCAATTGACAAGTGACGCAGCAGCGTGGGACGCCGTTAGTCGTTTATGGAAAATAAAACAGTTGACAGATCATTGCCAACCTTAAGAATTCGATGATTAGTAAGGTGTGCCAACCCATGAAAAATCACTATGAAACAGAATGGAGAAAAGAGTTTTCAGTTGGAGAAGGGAGGTTTAACAAATATGCATAAAAAACACTAAGATCAGCGATATCAGTGCTGGCATTCATAGCATTAGGTTCTCTCACGATGGATGACATTTCCAGGAAACATCTCTTTTTTAAATTAGATTCATGCTCCAAGACACTAACACCACCATAATCAGGAATGTGATCCTCATCTAAAACGTGTTTTGCTAAGGTGCAAGTAACTTTTGAATTTCTAATATCTCCCCTATGTGAGCAAATCCTGTCCTTAAGCTTCCGTTTAGTTTGACCAATATATTTGAGGTCGCATTGTGAACAAGGTATGCAATAAACCACATTGGATTGTTCTAAAATTGGGTCCCTATCTTTTAACTTTGAAAAAATACTATTAACAGTGAGTTGATTTTTGTAAGAAATATTAATGGAGGGAAATCTTGAAAAAAGTTTTTTGAAATTGTGAACCATTGAATGAAAATACGGTAACGAAAAAAAGAATTTAGAGTTTTGTGATCTGAGATCAGGTGGAACATTGTCCGAAGGAAAAACGTCAATGGTAGCTCTCCTGAACAATAGTCCATATACCAACTTACTTGGATAACCGCTATTAACAAAAAGAAGTGCAAGTTTTTTCAGATTTAGGTTGCGTAAGGAGGTGTGGCTGGTTCTCACAACTCTGTTTTTCATGCCAATTACGAGGTTGATTTTCTGTTTGTGTTGGTGGTAATAATCATAATGTAAGAATCTACCAGAAGCACCTGGTTTGGTATACCAACTTGTAATGATAGAATTGTCACTCCTTCTGATAACTTTAGTATCCAAGAAGGGGACACTGCATCCTTCATCTTCCTCCTCAATAGTAAAATTTAATGACTCATGATACGAGTTAAAAACCAACAAAACCTCCTGCAACCTATCCTGAGGGACACTCAAAATAATATCGTCTACATACTTTTTCAAAAAAGGAATATTAAAAGGTAACTGGCCTAAACAAGATTCAATGAGATCATCCATGACATATTGTGAAATAATAGGAGAAACTGGACTACCCATAGGCATGCCCAAAATTTGTTTATAAAAATTATTGTTGAAACTAAAAACTGTGGTATCGTACAAAAAATCTATTAATCTGAGAAAGCAATCCTGTGGAATGTTGCAATGTAACGAAATCTCATTCCAATGCTTAACAATGCTAGTCTTTGCTAACACAACAGAAACATTATTAAAGAGGGAAATAACATCCAAACTGATAATTTTGTGATCTTGAGGGAGTTGGAATTCATTAATGAAGGAACTAAACTGAAAAGAATCTTTAACGAAAAAATTATTATCAGAGTTATATGAAATTGTGAGTATATTAGTGACAAGCTGAGCTATACCTCTATTAGGGCTATAAATACCAGAAATGATGGGTCTAAGTTGTAAGACAGGTTTGTGGATCTTTGGAAGTCCATAAAACTTATTGCAAACCCCATTATAAACTCTGTAATGGGAGCCTTCCCCCTTGGGGATCCAACCCCTCTTCTCCAAGTCTGATACCAATTTATTAGCCTTCTGCTAAATGGGACTGGATGGGTCTCTATTGAGTGGATGGTAATAAGTTGTGTCACTCAAGATGTTAAGTGATAGAGAAGTATACTGTTCATGTGTGATGACAACCGTGACTTTCATCTTATCAGATTGAACTACTCTCAAGTGGGGGTTCTCTCTCAAAAATCTCCTACACTTATAGTAACTATTCCTAAAACTCCTATCAGAAGAACAACTAGAATGAACTAAATTAGTAATGATATTCGTTGACTGTGCTAAAACAATGTTCCTTTCGTCTATTGGGACCTGTTGTGAAATTAGGTCAACGTCTGCCAAAAATCTAGGAATATTAATGTCTCTAATTTGTGGTTCTATACTAAACTTAGGTCCTAATAATAATTAGAAATATCAGGTGGGATGACAGTGTCACTTAAATTTTTAAGCCAAGACGGTGCTGTAACAGGTTTTGTTGGTTTTTAACTCGTATCATGAGTCATTATTACTATTGAGGAGGAAGATGAAGGATGCAGTGTCCCCTTCTTGGATACTAAAGTTATCAGAAGGAGTGACAATTCTATCATTACAAGTTGGTATACCAAACCAGGTGCTTCTGGTAGATTCTTACATTATGATTCTTACCACCAACACAAACAGAAAATCAACCTCGTAATTGGCATGAAAAACAGAGTTGTGAGAACCAGCCACACCTCCTTACGCAACCTAAATCTGAAAAAACTTGCACTTCTTTTTGTTAATAGCGGTTATCCAAGTAAGTTGGTATATGGACTATTGTTCAGGAGAGCTACCATTGACGTTTTTCCTTCGGACAATGTTCCACCTGATCTGAGATCACAAAACTCTAAATTCTTTTTTTCGTTACCGTATTTTCATTCAATGGTTCACAATTTCAAAAAAATTTTTTCAAGATTTCCCTCCATTAATATTTCTTACAAAAATCAACTCACTGTTAATAGTATTTTTTCAAAGTTAAAAGATAGGGACCCAATTTTAGAACAATCCAATGTGGTTTATTGCATACCTTGTTCACAATGCGACCTCAAATATATTGGTCAAACTAAACGGAAGCTTAAGGACAGGATTTGCTCACATAGGGGAGATATTAGAAATTCAAAAGTTACTTGCACCTTAGCAAAACACGTTTTAGATGAGGATCACATTCCTGATTATGGTGGTGTTAGTGTCTTGGAGCATGAATCTAATTTAAAAAAGAGATGTTTCCTGGAAATGTCATCCATCGTGAGAGAACCTAATGCTATGAATGCCAGGACTGATATCGCTGATCTTAGTGTTTTTTATGCATATTTGTTAAACCTCCCTTCTCCAACTGAAAACTCTTTTCTCCATTCTGTTTCATAGTGATTTTTCATGGGTTGGCACACCTTACTAATCATCGAATTCTTAAGGTTGGCAATGATCTGTCAACTGTTTTATTTTCCATAGACGACTAACGGCGTCCCACGCTGCTGCGTCACTTGTCAATTGGGAGTTCTTTCTCGCATTTTTCGTTTTAAGTAAAGTTTTAACGGTCCTCTCTCACGTTTTCTTGTATAATTTGTCATTTTACACTATCTCATGTTATTATTTAATTTTACTTTGTGACACGTATTGGTTTTTTAACCTTATCTTTTTGATGTCGGCGAAAAGTTTATACGGTTTCCACCTGTTGAGTTCAACCTCATTTTTCGTAAGTAATATCTTTTTAGAAGCATTCTTAATGTTGTTTGTATCTTTATGATTATTATTGTAGAGTTCCTGATGAAGAGCCAATAAAGACTCGAAAGCTTGAACAGAAACAAGAGTTTTCTTTTAATCAGTCCTAATACTGCATACCTGATTAAGCATTTTCTCCCTTAACTTAGACAGTCGTCTAACCTTAACACATATATATATAAATATATATATATATATATATATATATATATATATATATATATATATATATATATATATATATATAATATATATATATATATATTTATAAATATATATATATATATATATATATATATATATATATATATATATATATATATATATATATATATATATATATATATATATATTATATATATATATATATATATATATATATATATATATATATATATATATATATATATATATATATATATATATATATATATATATATATATAGTTTAATGGGAACTCAGCAAGGGCATCAAAAGTCGAATCTTTTCAGCTATACCAATATATTTCGACAGTACATTGCTGTCTTCCTCAGGGTCTAAAAACAAAATACAAAAATTATGTAACAAAGCACACTTTAGATTTAAAACCACTTACAGCTATTGATCAGTAAGTAAACTAAGCATAAAAAACATTAAGAGTATCAATTATTTAGCATAAGGCTGCAACGACTACAACAAAACTTGGAAAAAAAATATATATGTCACGCGAATTAAAAGAACAAAAGTACAGGTTAAACTTATGTCAGAGTAACTGAACACTTCTATGGTCTTACACAGCGCATGGACTAGTCCAACTAGAATATTTTTGGTAATACGATATTGTGCCACTTTTTTCAGATAAAAAAAATCTTTTACCGTTTTCGAAGTAAAAATTATTTCAATTTTTTTTCTTTGGAAATCAAGACCTCTGACAACGCTGATATCTTTGAGTTAAGAAATACTATGATATCTAAATTTGAGTTGACGTTTGGTGATACTTGAGAACTTCCTTCAGTTGAGCCTAATCTCCGTTACTTAAATACAGGGTGGTGAAAAAATACAGTTATTTCGTTTTCTCAAAAAAGTGAGTTGAAGTTGATTATTTCAATTAGAATAACCTATACCTGATTGAAAATTAGAAAAATTGCTGGAATTTGCTTTTCATCTATGTATATCATACCCATTCCTATACCTAACTAGTCAAGTTCCGGACGCATGAGCATTTATTTGTGAAAATGTTCTTTGAACATGGTATCCCCTCTCCATTCGGTATTTGGTAAGCATGCCATGATTACTATTGGACAGTAACGTTGTCATAATCTACTAATAATATCGACATATATATATATATATATATATATATATATATATATATATATATATATATATATATATATATATATATATATATATATATATATATCAGGGGCTGCTATTCGAAGGCGGCTATGGAGGCTAAGCCGCCTCCTCAATAATATTCCGTGTATCACTACTATATTATATTGAATAGTCAGCATTCAGCATATTCATATTAATCAAAATCATATTATTTTATGCACCTACCTCCCTTTCAACCTACATTATATAATTTAATTTATTAATTACGATAGAAGGTATTTACATTTACTGCTTACTGCATTTCATTAATTTCAAGATTTCATAACAACAGTGGCAATGCTGCAGAGGCTTAATAAGGTATAGACTCGTTCATTATTCCATATGCCACATGATATATATGTATATATATATATATATATATATATATATATATATATATATATATATATATATATATATATATATATATATATATATATATATATATATATATATATAGAAAAAAGAACACGTTTCGATACTACCCGATAGTCTATTATAGGATCTATTATATCTGTATAAACACGATTTGAAAATCATCTCCATCTGATTCAGTATTATAATAGAAAATATTTCACGACTTCCACAATTGAGAATAAGAAATTATTCACTTCATTTTATGCACACCCAATTTCGTGATATTTTATATTCAGTATATTACAGTACCTATAACTGATTCTATCTAACCGGATGAATGTTGCTGCAATCTGTCAAGTGAAAGCAGTAATGATATAAGTTTATTGAAAAAAACTTATTGTTCACTCACTTTAAACTGAGCTCATGAAAGTTCCTCTCAAATTTATTCATTCCTCATAAAATTCAAATCAGTTTCCTGATTCTATCGCCAAACTCTCAACTTCTCGTTCCTACCAGCCAGATTACGATTGGAAAATTCGAAATATTAAGAAGTACATCGCGCTTTCCCTTTGTTATGAAATAATTGGGAATTCCATTCCATCTTTTCAGGAATTATTCTAGTTGACTTTCCACCCCTGTTTTCAAGCTTCCGAGTTTTCTTCAATATTCCTCCTCGTGTACCTTTGTGTTTCCTAATTGAAGTGCAGACTTAATTTTTCTCAAACTGTTGTTTTTCTCATCTCAACGTTTGATATAAATAATGTATGTCACTCAATTAGTTTCCACTTTCTATAATTTATATTGACTCCCTTTGTTTCTTAGATGTCACCTTTAAAACGATTGAGTTATTTTTTGTAAGGGCAATAAAATCGCATATTGCTTTCGATTATTCACGTTTCAGTAGGTTTAATTTTCCACACGTATTTACGTCTTGAAAGTTCTCTTTTTCGCAGCGCGCGGAATCTTACCTGCTATTTCTTTTCCTCAAGGGAATGAGTGCGAAAAAAAAATAGCAGTTTAATCTTCGGCATGAGCTCGAAACAAAATATTTTCTAATATAATATTGGCCATTTTGATTTTACAGCATGGAAAATATCGCACAGAGCGTTAAATGATATTTGAATGAATTATACATGATCACTTTGAAAATTCAATGGAGAGCATATTTGGACATTCTCTATCCAAATAAAATATTTTTGGTAATGCGAGGTTGCCACTTCTATTAGAAAGTAGAAGCAACTTTGGTTTTTAAATGGAGTAGCCTGTAAATAATATTATTTTTAGAATCTCCAACAATTTCCCAACAACTTTTCAAGATATTTTCCTATACCTATCCGTTATGTGAATAAATTATACATGAACAAAAAATAATCAATTAGTCAGTACACAATTCTTATTTACATTTATATTAAGAACACTGCTGGTGCATTTGATCGAGCATCTCAACCATGAAATTTTGACTTTTCTCTATACAACACTTACAGTATAGCTATTTATGTAACAAGTTGCGGAATGACGCATTGTCCAACTCGGCTTTCGCCTCGTTGGACAATTTTGCGTCCTGTGCTTAAAACACTCTTTCCGCAACGAATTTCATACAAGATTTTTTGTGAAAGCGGAGAATTCGATTTTTTCATGCGTTTATTTGTGTTTTAAACATTTAAAAGTTAGCTGATAATCTGTTTCTAAGGCATTGTTTATGCATTGTTTAATGTTAAGGTTTTGTCACTTTGAAACGGAGTGGTTTTTCCTACAAAGTTTGGTAAAAAAATCTTCAAAAAAAAAATGATAATGACAAGCCTTTGGATATTGAACAAGTTGCAGAAACAGCGCTATCCATGTTGGTGCCCGATGTGACATGTTGAGAATTTTACAGAAAAGGTATTGCTAGCCTATTTCCTGAAGTTATCTACTACCTTAAGGCCATCAACTTTGTGGAGTAAATATTCGATAATCCGTACCATGATTTACCTGAACAAAAACGTAGATATAAGCAAATTCACAAAACTTATTGCATTTTAAAAAGTAAAGCTATCGGATATAAACCGAAGAAATCGAAAATATTTACAAAGCTGGAAATAGAACGCTTCATGAAAGAAGCCGATGACAAAGACTTCCTGTTAGTCAAAGTTGTTTTAACTTTCAGGCACTAGTGCCTAAAGCTGTCACTTTTAGATACCCACTAGTGCCTAAAAGAATGTCATTTCGAAACTCTAATAAATATCGGAAATTGTCAGTTTCGATATGCTTTCACAAAAAATTATTTATTGCTAGTGAAAAATTACATTCGGCGCTCGAGGTCACAAACTTGGGTTATTCATTAGGCCAACATCATAAACAAGTCTGCAAAAAATCAGAACTACCGGATTTGACGCATGCTGTGATGTATAAAGTTACTGTACTAAATAGAGGCGAGGTTATAACTAACATAAAAGAAAAATCTACATGACTACAGGCTACATTTATCATATGTCTATTCATTTTGAATGTATTGTACTAATGGAAAGATGAACATATTAGAAATGCAACAGAATAGAGTTATGTACATAAATCACTGTGAACTGTGATAGATACACCGCAAAGAGACATTGATATCAGACGAACATAATTGAGTGGTTATGAGGCAGTTCATCAGAAGAGCGAATTTATTATTGATTTATGGAAAAGCAACATCACCAACTCAGACATCTAACAAACGATAGGATGGTTTCACTCAACACTCGGTGAAGTGAATAATTATGAATAATTATAATAGGAATGAATTAAATACTCACTTGGCTCAAGTTTCACAATTATTTAAGATATAAAGTGACTCTACATACACTTCGGATTATTTAAATTTAATTATATTAAAACAATGGTTACAAATAACAATTCAAACATTTATTATAAATAATAACGCATTTGCCATTAGCATTTGAAGAAGGTGAAGTTCCACCGAAACGTGCGTCATGCGTTATTTTTTATAATAAATGTGTAAATTGTTATTTTTAACCATTGTTTTAATATGTTTATTAATTCACACCAAGTATCGGCCCAATCAATCCAAAATTTAAATTCAATATAATTCAGGTTTTACTTTAATATGACGGCATTTCGTACCGGTGGTAGGGAAAATTCCAATTTTGCGTTGCAGATGGTTATGCGATTTCTCTAAGCCTGCGTAATTTTTAAAATTTACAGCATTTTTCCTTTTCTACCTGGATGTAACGAATGAGTTTTTCTCAGGTCTATGAAATGATTTCTTCGTACACAATGCTCGGAAAAACCAATAGATTTCTTATTTCCTCTGATTGTTTTCTGAACACAATATCCCGGTTGATCTATAGAAAAGGTTTCACATTCACTAGGATGTATTCAATAAATTCGAGTATATCTTTATTTATTAACTAAAAATCAACCTAAATTCTCTTTGTTAGTGTAGATTGTTTTAACGTTATTTTTACGTTATCTATAACATATATATTTTTTTATTTTGATGGTCTGAAGTAATTGCCTGTAATAAAAGGTTACGTCGTTTATTCTTAATCAAATTTTCAATTATGCTAGGTTCGTAGTTATTATTAAATGCAATTGTTTCAATTATAGCAACTTTTTTCTTGAAAATATCTACAGAAAACGGCACAAAGTGTAATCTGTGTACAAATAAATGGCAGGCAATTAATTTGGTTTTATGTGGTTGTATATCAAAGTATCCCAATATATTGTTGTTATATTTAAGTCAAATATAAACTATTTTATACTTGTACTACTCTTGAAATATATTAAGTCACACTTGAAAACGGGCTGACAACCCGAAACATATGTAGATTTATGTTATATGCTATATTATTTTGAAACTTTAGCCAGGTGTGCATTTTAATAATATGTTAATTATGTTTCACCCAAGTGTTGAGTGAGAACTTGTAAGCAACGTAGAACTGGAGCCATGAAAGGACAAACTGCAGTTGATACAGCCTATGTTACCTGGTTAAGGTTAGGAACAGAGAAATGGTTCATAATAAGAGACAACTTGATCGTTCATTCAAAATTATACACTCTGAACTAGAGCTCTGTTCGGCAATGTTGAAATTTGACATCTGGGATCAGAAAACAAGAGGAGATATCCATATTATTCGCCATAAACAATTTAAGTGACATTTGAACAATATTAAGAACTTCATCAGCAGTTAAAAGGGCCAATTTTCTTTATAATCTAATAATGAACCTTTCACCCTCATATAAAAAACTTCATAGACCCTAATATAAAATTCACTTTAGAGATTGAAAAAGATAACTCAATTAACTATTTGGATTTGAAAATAACAAAAGTAGATAACAAACATAATTTTTCAATTTTTCGCAAACCATCGCACACTGATAGCATCATACATATTACTTCCCTACATCCATTCCAACACAAAATGGCAGCTTTCAATAGTATGGTTCATCGTTCAGTAAATATTCCACTTTCAAACGCCATTCGCAAATTCTAACATCGAGAAAAATATAATTAAACAAATTGCCGTAAATAATAATTATGATCCCATAATAATAGACAATATGATAGATAAAAAGTTAATCAAAAATGCGATTAACCGGGTGTACCCCCTAACTAAAAATAATATCAAATATAACAGCCTCACTTTCATCGGAAATTCAAGTGAAAAACTTAAATCTCTCTTATCTAAGCACAACATTAACATTGCTTATCGTACCGGTAATAATTTAGGAAATCATATAAAAAATAATGTATGCAAAGTTCATAAAGATAATAAATCAGGAGTTTATAAAATTAATTGTGGTGATTGTGATAAGTTTTACATTGGTAGAACTTTAAGAAGTTTTCAAACTAGAATTTCAGAACACAAACGTAGCTTTGTTGATCAGAAGTCGGATTCACATTATGCAAACCATTTAATCCAAGAAAATCACACATTCAATTTCGATTTTAAAATACTAAATACTGAAAGTAAGGGAATTAAACTTAATTTTTTAGAATCATTACTGATAAATACATACAAGCATTCCGGTCTCCTATTAAATAGCCAAATCGATCATACTTCAAGCCCCCTTCTTAATCTTTTCAAAATTACCGAACTACCTGACTAGCAGTTCAGAATTGGTTTCTCCTTTTCTAATAATTATTTGTAACCATCTTTCTATTTACCCCTTCTTCACAATTTGTCATTTCTTGTTTTCGATATAACAGAGAATCATAGTTAGTTTGCCATTAGCATCTAAAGAAGGTGAAGTTCCACCGAAACGTGCGTCATGCGTTATTTCTTTTAATAAATGTGTAAATTGTTATTATTAACCATTGTTTTAATATGCTATTTGATACCAATAAAACAGTAATAGGTACTACAAAAACTAAAAAATCATTGTCCTAATTTGACTTAGAAAACAAATTTGAAAATAATAGCTGGGAACGCTGAATTAACTTTGAACTCAATAGAAAAGTTAGAATCTCAAAATTATGAAGATACTATCAGTGCCAATTATATAATTCAATCAAAAGTAGAAGCAGACACAAATCAAATTGCATCTATTAATAATAGAAAAACGTAGTTCAAAAATGTTAACTAAACATTAAGTAACGCCGAAAAGTGCAAGACTATCACGATTATGACTGACAGAAATATAGAGAAAACTGAAAACTTTTTAAAGTACCTACTATTGACGAATTCGAAGAACTCAAGATTTAAAAACATTCATCAAAAAATGGACAAATCCTTTTGAGCAAGATATACTGCTAAATTAGCTCATGAGGCCTACTGTTTTATGTATGAGCGCTTCTGTTTATATGCTATGTAAATAATTCCTGAATAATATTTTACCGGATTTAATTTTACATAACCCAATATATTCCGTAAAGAACTCCATACCATGAAACGCAAAATTATTTTCCTTTAATGTGATCAATTGTCAACATTCGCTTTTAAATGATTCTTCATCCCCGGCTTACGTAAAGGAAGTAGCGATAGCGTTTTGTTCACTAATTTAACATATTGATTTAATTTTCTGTTTATTTGATGAGAATGTTTGTTATTCCAGTTGTGTTATTACTTGTCGATGATATTTGTTAGTGTTTCATTCGTTTAAAGTGATAACAAATCATATATAGCACTTTTGTTCATTAGACGCTACTGAGTTTATTTAAAATCAATTTTTTGTTGAGGTAAATATTGGTTTTTATCCGTTATACATTACTGCGAATTAATAATTATTCTACGTTTACTCATCAATATTATGGATATTACTTCCCTATCGACCATAAAATAGAAGGCTTCGATAAAAATTGTTTAATACACTCAAACAAGAACTCATTTTCTTATCCGTATGTAAACCGTGTATACTATAAAAATGAATCTCAAAATTAACAATTACATAAATACATTAATTAATTGCTAAAAATATTCAAATCTCATCTATGAAGCACTGAAATAAATGACGATTCTGAAACTAGAAATCGTGAAGACAATTGATATTTATTAAATTATCTCAATTTTCATATGTATGCTCCTCTGAATTTTTAATTCTTTAACTGTAGTTGATCTTGAAATTTTGTGAATTCTATATTCTTAACAGATATAGTTTCTAAAAGTTACTCAAGTTATTCATTCTTATTTATTCATTTATTTAATATGGGGTTATGTTGCACTGCGACCTTAAGGTCTATTTTACCCCCATCAGAGCTGTTTTCTGGACTACGCCATCTTCCTACAGCTCGCTTTCCAGTTCCAGAGTATTGATAAACTCCAATACCTGGGAAGGCTTCAAGGAGGTTATGTACTCACTACACCAAGTTTCTTGACCAAAGAATTCCGTTCGTTGGCTTGCAATGGCGAGACATTCTATAACCAGATGAACAGGAGTTTCCTCCTCCTCCCCACATAATCTACACTCGTCAGTTTCTGATAGACCTTCCAAGCGACGCTAGCAACCTGAAGACGAGATCCTGATGAATGGCCAATCGATTCCATGGGTTACCAAGGCGAAGTACCTGGGAGTTATCCTCGCTCGAAGGCTAACATGGAAGCCTCACGTGGACCACTGCACGAACAGAGCGAAGGCGATTCAGGCGAACCTCTACCCCCTGACCAACAGACGGAGCAAACTCAGTATAGTCACTAAGATCCGGCTATACAAATCCATCATCCGACCGGCAATGACCTACGCATCTCCAGTTTGGGGATACGCAGCTCATTGCCATATCAACAAGCTTCAGATCGTGCAGAACAAATCCCTGAGAATGGCCGTGGACACTCCTTGGTACTCCGGAACTCCCAGATTCACCGAGACTTGGAAATGCCGAGTGTTATCGAGTTCATCAGAGCGACGGCAGTCAAAATTTATGCTGACTTGCCAATAAATCCGAACTTCCTCGTCACCAGACTTGGTGAATACGTTGAAGACAGACCGTGGAAACACAAGAGACCCAGGATGATATTCCGAGAAGACCAGGATCAAGATTAATATTTTTATTCCTGTCATTAGGACAGTGATTTCGAGTCAAAACTCACAAGTTCGAGATCGTAAAGTCGGTCACGACTTAGGACACTTCTTGTCACTAATATTAATATTTTTTCATCAAAGTAAATTCAATTTAGACATAAGGTTATATAATGTATATTATGATACTTAAATAAATGATTATGACAAATAAACATGATAGACCTATTCTCATCAGATGCTTCTTGAGGCGACAGTGTCCTGCTAGTGAGTAGGTTCAATTTATTCTTACTGAGATCCAGATATCCTTTGGATCTTGCGCAGTTCTCAAGGATAAAGAACAGCACGTAAAAATTATAACTTTGAAATTTGAAGACTTTGTTCAGTAAGTGCTTTACAGTAGTCAAGTGAGATCGGTCTGAGAGATCTTGTAAATATGGCAACAGTTGAAAAGATTCGAATCAGCCATAATTACAGCCAGAATAGTTTCTACGCTCATAAAGTCTGCTACTTCGTTTACTACAGTGAATTGCTAGGCGCTACAGTTCAAATAAGATCCTACAAGTTTTTAAGACTAGCGCCGCAGTTTTAGATCAAATAACCAATTCCGAAAAGGAGAATAAAATATATAAAATGTTGGATGACTGTCAACTAAAAGGCGTGCGAGCTAGTGAGCGCTGCATATTGACTGGAGATTTGGTCATAAGAAAGCAGTATGTGAGATGTCACGTTAGATCAAAGAGGAACAAAAATAGCATAATGAGGATGTTTGTATCCCCTATTTGGACATATTTCACAGTATTAAAGTGGAGATTTCAGGTTGATCAATTGTCTCGAATTGAACATGGATCTCTATTCCTTCAAATCATAATCGGACGAATAGTTTAAATGATGTACTGAAAAAAAAATGGCACCAATAAAGTTTAAAACAGTTCCATCAGCTGGCAAAGTAATGACGTTAGACTTTTCACAGGTAGAAATATTTTTATTAGGATAACTTCAAATGATTTTCTTCAGAAAAAAAAAATCAACAGCGAATACTATTGTAACGTTCTTGAAATGGAACGAAGATACTATATTTGACGAAAAAGAAAGCTTTATATCTTTATAAAGATGCACTAGGTTACCCATCTATTATCGCTATGCTCAAAACCAATAGATTGCATCCCTTCCATCTACTCGTTAGATTTAACCCTCCGGATCATTTCCTCTCTCTTGATGGTGAAAAATCATATATATTGAGATATCTTCTCCAAATTATTTGTTTTTTCGTCACTTCAGATATTTTGAAGACTACGTCGGAATACAAACACATTTCAAAGTATAGAGTGACTTTGTTATTGCATGTGCGGTGTTATTTGTAATTTTGTTAATAATCACGTTTCATAAACATGAGCTATTATTAGCATATGCGGATGACATTGACATCATTGGAGACTCCACACCAACAGTAAAAGGTACCTTTAATCGTATAGAAAAGGCTACAAGAGAAGGGGAACTCCACATTAATGAGGAGAAGACCAAATATATGTGCATAAAAATCAGGGGCGCAGAGATAGAATAAGGCGGAACGTGACGATGAACACTTATAATTCTGAATGGGTGGAGCGTTTCAAGTATCTAGGAGCTACAATCATAGCCGATAACGATATAACAGAGGAAATGAATGGCAGAATACAAGCCGCAAATCGATGACTGTTCTCTCTAAACAACTTCAACAAATCCAAAAGAATTTCGAGAACCTCATAGGTGAAAGTTTATAAAAGCATTATAAGACCAATAATCACTTATGGATGCGAGACGTGGACAATGACTATGGCTAATGAATGAAAACTGGGTTGTTTCGAAAGAAAAACTCTAAAAAACATTTTTGGTTCCCACCACGACCCTAACAGCAACCAGTATCGCATCAGGACAAACGCCGAGATTAGGCAGCTTTATGGCGTCGGTGATATTGTCAAAGAAATTAAGTCCCAGCGCCTGAGATGGTACGGGCATGTCCATAGAGTACGAGATGACAGACTGACGAGACTGATCAACAACGTCTTGAGTATAAATACTCAGGACTGATTTGTGACGTCATCGCCTGGCGGCCGAGCGAACGCTGCGTAGCTATCGGTTCTATGTATTTATCAATGTTTCAAATTCATTTTCCGACTATTTTCAAGTAGTAAAAAAATTTGTGAATCATTTAGTATTGTAGCCAACAAAGTGAATTAAGTTTTTTCATCGATATTTGCCATATAGTATATAAAACCAATGTTTTTAGTTCAATATAATCAATATCTTGAGGTCTCGCTTGAGGTAATGTTCGCCGAAATAGTTTTCTACTTTTGATAAATTGTTATTTTCCGTTTCTTACCTTTACCTAAGCGATCATTTTTCTTGTAGCAGTAGTTTTTAATCAATGTATTTGAGATACAATCCAATAATATACCAACAATGGTTTTAGAAGAATGAATGTCGCATGCTTCGAAATGAAGAAGGTGATTTTCTTTACGAATATATTCAAAAATTAATTTAGATAGAAAAGTTCTTTGGCAAAATACGTTTGAGAATTTATCTTCATGGCTATTGATTATTTTTTGAAATATTATATATGAATTTACGACAATTTGAACTACTGAATCTTGGGGATAATGAAGACCACCTCGATTCAAATTATTTATAAGATTGAAGTTATCTTCTACAATGAGTTCTTCATTATTATAGATCAACAAATTATGACACGAGTGACATTTTAATTTTTTCATAGCGATGTGACTGCAATATCCTCCTAAATAAGTAAGCACTGGCATTTCTTTTGCTATATTTTCGATGTCAGGATCTTCAATTGACAAAGTACTTAATATCGCATCAATTTCATTCGAATGAAATTTGCTACTGTCCTCATCAATAATCAGTTCATTGTTATCAAGTACAGACAGTGACTCATAGAACTTTTCAATTTCAAAATATCCAAAATTACGAGATTTCAACGTGAGTATTGATTGAATTCTAAGTCTCTTTTCTGATTCGTAAAGTTGCCGAATTGAGATATGATAGTACCCTTCAGCTAACTGCCTATATTTTCCAAATCTATCTTCTAAATTATCAGTTTGTAATTTTCCTAGTAAAATATTATTCAAATGTAGTTCATCAAAACATTACCTAACAATTTGAAGAATTCCATAAATTGTATGACTCAGAGCAGTATGTGTCTGTCGTGTTAATTTGTTGGTAAAGTTTCCTAATTTCCAAATATCTAACCACGAAAGCATATTTTCCAAAAACTCAATTTTTTGATCGTTCATTTTACTTTGAAGTATGGGCTCTTGAAAAGGATCGCGTAAACGTTTACCTTTTAATGGTGTTTTCACATTGACAATACTCCACCACTTTATTATAACCCTGAGGAATTCTGCTGTGTCTTGTGAATGAGGAATATCTTTCTCAAAGCTAACTAAACCCTCAACAACAAAAAGATTCAAAATTTTTAATGCTAGTTTAACGTTTTGTCTTTCCAAATTAGATGGATACAAACATTTTAAATTTAAACCATGACCAAATTGAAGTACTTTGTTTAACTCTAATTCATGCAGTTTTTTCAGTGCAGGAAACCATGCACATCTCTCCTCACTCGTTAAAAAGTCGGGATAAGTTAGTGCTTGGTTGGGTTTTGAGTTGAGCCAATTATTGAAAACACACTTTAGAAGATGAACGGAATCAAATAAAAAGAATAAAGGCCGTTTGGAATCTACCGGGTGCTGGTATACAATGCTGAGTTCCTTTTTTGGAGAAAAATTAGACATAGCTTTTCCATTAATCGAATTATTGTCACTAAGTACGCAGAAAAATTTGTAGCCAATATCTTCTAAACGAGTAATAATTGTCTTTAAAAAGGTGAATAGCAATTCATGATTAATTTTAGATATAGGAGCAACATGAATAACTTCCTTAAAATCTGAACAAATGCTTGTAATCATGAATGTATATGCTGATGTTGCTAATGAATGATTATCATTTATTGCTGCACCTACAACATTGCCAGCTTTATAATCTAAATATGGATCAATGTGAATTTCATCCATAAGTAAAGTTACATGTTTATCTTGGTCCATTAAAAATTTATAGATATTTTTTGCATAGGTTAAAAAAAATTTTTTTTCATCCACTCGTGGGTCAGTTAAATAGCTATTACAAACTCCTTTTACTGTTTCTGGATGTGGCAAAATTATAGGCCAATGACTTCTTACGTATCTATAAGCATGAGGACTAATTGTAAATACTATTGAACAAAAAATCATAGTGTTCGCGCAATATCTATACCTTTGCTTCGACATTGTTCGCAGTTTCAGTTGCTCAGAAATAAATTGAAGCCCTTGTGATAAATTGTCATCTTCTATTTTCAAGCTTATAAGAATGTTCGCAATAAAATTCAAGACGTGGTGGACCTTTGACATATTTGCTTTTTTGTCTTCATTATCAATTTTATTAAGATCCATTATATTGGAAGTGTCATTTTCTGTTTCTAAGGGAATACTCGCCGTTGCATTATCAATCACATTAAGAAAATTTTTTATTTCGTCCAAACTACTTGAAATGAATGGGGTCTTTACTTTACCTACTTCAACACTTATTGATTGAGCATAACAATAGGTATTTATTTCTAAATTATCGCTTATAACTACTGACCACGTAATTGAAGGACCCGGCGTGTAATCCAGTTTAAATAAAGTTGTTCTTGTTTCATCATTTATTATAAACCACCCTTTTTCTAAATTGAAAGATTGAACTAATAAATTGAATTCTTCGAAAGTTTTGTAAACAGTACGCTTCATATATTCTAAATATTCATTTTTGCTGTCCTCAATAGCTTTTTTGAAACGGACTTCTTCCAATACCTTCAGTTTTTCGTCTTTATTCTGACGATACTTCACGTCTTTTGATAAGTACTTTGGACATTTAGGAAACTTACTTGGAATGCTACTATCTTTGAGTCGTGGCAAAGCTAAACTAATTGAAAAGATCTCACCGGTTTTCGAATCCTGTTGTGATATGTCCCTTATAAAATCCTGACTTCCAAAATGATTTTCACAAACCCGACTGTTATTGTTCGGCTCGAAATCATCACGAGGTATTGCACATATCCATTTACGGCGAATCTCGGCATTTTTAGGAAAACGAAACACTCGCACTTTTGTAGCGTTTGTGTAATTTCCCCTGCATCCAGGTACACAACACTTATATGGCATTGTTGAAACACTTCACTTATAGCAATTAATTCAAATGCATAAGCTAACTAAAAGAATTATTTGTGGAAATCAATACAAATGAGAAATTTTTTGAAGAGCGTCTTAAATCAATGATCTAGTTTCCAATAGAACAAGTGTGCGAAGCGATCGTCAACACGTGCGGGGTAGGTTTCAACAGCGTCGCCACACCAAATAATACTGGGGAATATTAAATATTACTTCAAATTTGTGTTGAGTTAATGGAATTATATTTTTTCTCAAATTTTAAGTATGCTTCTTGGTAGAAAATTTGGACAATAACAATTATAACATAAAGTGTAACACTTAGGATTATAATATTAAAGCAATATTTCATTATATCTTATATCTACTCAACGTATAATTTGGCTATACTGGCAACACCGCTACGTAGGCCATGTGCCATGCAACTGCACCGTAAAATGTTTAGGCCTACAGGCAACTACGTCACGATGAAATCTGAAGGGAGAGCTGAGTCCTTATCTCAAGACGTTGTTGGACTGATATGGGAGGAGAGACCGGTAGGAAAAAGGCCAGTGTGGAGACCACGCCAGAGATGGAAAGACAACATCAAAGCAGATCTCACTGAAATGAATACCCCACTAGACACAAATCTGTAGAAGGACTGGGAGGCCGGGAGAAGTATAGTGCAGTCAGCCCGGGGTTGTAGAGCTGCCGTGATGATGATGATGATGATAAACATAAGATATTTCACAATTTCAGTATTCACAAGCATTCGTATAATAATTTTGTATGAATTTCACCACTCTTCGAGAAATATATCATAAGATGAGCCTATGAATTTTGAAAAACCCATATTTTCAGCATGTCTCCATGAACACCAATACTATTGCAGAAAATTAGGTATTGGATATTTCTGCCGGAATTCCATAATTTGTAAGATATTCTTCAAACATCGCATTATTCCACTTTCAAACTCTCGCCGTTCTATCTTTCAAATTCTAACCACTTTACTTTTCGAGTGAATCAAGAAGAAATGCCTCTTAAAGAATTTCTCCATCAAATTTTAAAATTTGTGTTACTCTTAAATCCAAATGGAATTCGAGCTCTTTCTCCCTAGAGCTTTAATAATTCATCGGGTATTGTTCTAACCCTCAGGCACTATTCAACACAAGATTTGTTCTGTGTTAACTTGAAACATTAAGTTCTGAAGTTTCAACTTTCGTGGAGTCTTCTCTGCTGTTAGTCTAGGAAAAAGAGGATAAGTAATGAAACTTGATGTTTCGTTAATAATGCACGAAACTCTTAAAAAAATTAATCGGTATTCAATATTGCAAACATAATTTATAAATGTTACGCATTTTCGTAATTGTAGATTAATAGACCAATATAATAATAGGGAATTTTGCGTGACGAGAATAGTAGCTGGATACACGAAAAAAAGGTTCGTACTTATATTCTGCCATGTTTTCGACACGCAACTATAATTTATTGATTTTTTATAAACATTTAAAAGCAAAAACTAGGTATTTTTTTAGTTTTTCGCTTATAACATTGAAACTAATGAAGCAATCTTGATGCTTTAAATACATGAATTGTAAAGAATTGAAATACGAAAAACATTAGCAAAGAAAAACCGGAAAGATTGTTAAAATCGCCATTTTTTCAAAAATTAATTACTGCCACATTTTTAATGTTATAGCGTAGGCACTTCGCGAAATAGGACGTCTTGATAGTTACTTTGTGGGTGCACAATGCAAGCGTTGTCGGATAATAAGTTTTTGAGTGATTGCAGTCAATTATTTCATGCACAATCTTGCAGCGTGCCTATATACTGTAGGTACCGATGGTCAGATTTCAATTGTACAAACATATTTTAAAACTAGCACTATTGTACTATAGAATGTTTATTTTGATTTTGCCTCAAAATTCTACGAAATAGGGGAAAAATACCTGAAAACGGTCGAGCGCGTGAAAGCGATCGAGTAGGGGGAGTAGACGCCAGCAGAGCGTTCAAGCCAATGGCGTTTCACTACTTGATTTATTCTATAATATTTTTTCCGTTTTGTTGATTATTTGACTAAATCCAAACCTTCAGTTTTCGCAATTTCATTCTCATTGAACAAACAAAAGGAATGAAATTTAGTAACAATAAAAAAATAAACAATTTAACTATATCTATCTAATTTATTTTCGTCCTTTATATATAGTTCTTTTTGAAATTTTGCATGCAAAATTTTTGTTGTGTTTTTATTGTATATCTTCGCTCGGAAAACCACGTATTCGAAATTACGGTCGATTTACAGTTTTTTTCTAATCTGTACTTCACATCACGGCCAACTATAGATCTCCTTTAGGAGTTATGCAACTTTTAGTCGTATTTTATCCTATAGAATACATACTATTGCAGTGAAAGGAAAGCAGTCAGGTGCTGCAGTATTTTTTCCATTCGTTTTAGACCTCCGAGACCACGTTTTTCGAAAAATTGCATGTTTGATATACAGGGTGGGCCATCCATAACATTCCACCCTGAATTTTGAGCTTAGGGATGGAACAACGGAAAAACGCTCGGACAGGTCAAATTTTGTTGAAAGGGGGACAAATAAAGATGTTCAAATGAGTTTGATATCACTACCCCTACTGCCGCAACCCCTAACAGCTCTCATTTTTGAATAGGGAAAAGTGGTCGAGCAGCACCTTGTTATAAAGGCAATTCAATTTCCTGCATGAGTGTGTTTTTTTTTCATCGCTTTATTATTATACAGAGTGACTCAGTATTGCATCAATAACTTCCACACGCCGAATTTGGATCTTTGAGATGAAAAAAACGCTCGGACGGGTCAAAAAATGAATTCGATATCACTACCCCTCTAGCCGCTACCCTAACAGCAATTATTTCAATTTAAACGAAAGCGCACGATTTACTTTGTAAATATTATTGTTTTCACGTTTTCAGTTATTGTCTCGGTTTCAGCATTTCCAACATGTGTTTGGCATACGCGTAGTGATCGAGAAATTGCAAAAAAAGGCGGCGATAACAGATTTCGTTGATATTGAGATGAAGAGGCTGTTTGAAAATGCGAATTCATTTAGTTATTTCAGACTTTTAAAAAAATGAGAGCGGTTGCGGCTAGAGGGGTAGTGATATCAAACTCATTCGAAACTCATTCGAACACCCTTATTTGTCCCTCTTTCAACAAAATTTGACCCGGCCGAGCGTTTTTCCCATCTCAAAGATCCAAATTCGGCGTGTGAAAGTTATTGATGCTATACTGAGTCACTCTGTATAATAATTAATAAGCGATGAAACAAAAATACACTCATGCAGGAAATTGAATTGCCTTTCCAACAAGGTGCTGCTCGACCCCTTTTTCCTATTCAAAAATGAGTGCTGTTAGGGGTTGCGGCTAGAGAGGGGTAGTGATATCAAACTCATTTGAACACCCTTATTTTCAACAAAATTTGACCTGTCCGAGCGTTTTTTCGTTATTCCATCCCAAAGCACAAAATTCGGGGTGGAAAGTTATGGATGGGGCCCACCTTGTGTATATATATATATATATATATATATATATATATATATATATATATATATATATATATTATATATATATATATATATATATATATATATATATATATATATATAATATATATATATATATATATATATATATATAATATATATATATATATATATATAATATATATATATATATATATATATATATATATATATATACATATATATATATATATATATATATATATATATATATATATATATATATATATATAAATAAAATACATACTGCCATCTACAGCGGCTCTCATCGAGTCGAATAAGCGGAAATTTGGTAACTGGGATTGTTTCCGTTTGCGAACGAAAGTATCAAAATGTCGGTAAATTTCTGCAACCGCCGCCTTTTTATGTACATAGACAGGCCCGTATCCAGAAATTCGTTTCGGGGGGGGCCCAAGAAGCAAATCATGTAATGAGCGTACAAATAAAATAATTATGGGTTTTTCATAAAAACTGTTTAAAACTGCTCCAACATAACCTTGGAATTCGCATTCAAAACATCACTTTATATACTCACTATTAGAATTTTCTGCATCGTCTGAATTAACTGATTTCGGCTTCTTGAAAAACGATGTAATCGTTGTTTGACCTTGACGACGTTTCATATTTGGTGAAATAAGTTGTCTTTTTAAAATCTCGAAGGTTTATGATAGAAAAAGTTGCTTGGATTGAACACAAACCCATAACACTCACGTGCAGTGATTCATTTGTTTTTGTTCGATAATAAGAGTCCAGCATAAGAAGTTAAAAATCCCTAGATCTTGATCAGAATCGATTCGTACAATTGAACTATATTGTTCAATGCTGCCACATGTGAGATGTAAAAAGTCGTGTTACTGAACATGGCAGGCAGGCTTTTTATTTATTCATTTATTTATCTTTATTCACGGGGCAAGCCCCATACATTAAAAATTACAATGTGTTTATGGCTAGAAGCCTACAAAAATATAAACTTGATTACATAAAAAAATATTAAGTTATTCAATTCATTCAAAATTTAACAATGATTTTGATAAATTTTTTATTTTGTACAACGAAAGTGTGTTTACCAGTCTACGATTTTATTACATAACATAATATGATATTCTATCAATAATTCTCTCTTTATCTCCCCGACGACAATTGTTAGGTTGAAAATCATAAACATTATGACGAATGTTGCGGGGGGGTACATAAAAATTAAATTGACTCAATATTTCAGGTACATCAATTGAATTGACCAAAATTTTATACCCAAATATCACATCAGCTCTATCCATAGCTGATTCAAAATTTGAGATTTGAAATCTCTGATAAAGGGGAACTAAATTGTGATCTGTAAACGGAATTCTCATTCCAGTTCTATACCCTGCTTACCTAATAAATACTCTATTGAGAGATTCTAACTTTTTTATTTCTCCCTTATCTTTAGGTCTCCAAATAGGAGAAGCATACATAACTGTTGAATACACAAAGGAGAAATAGAGTTTTCTAAATGTTTCAATGTTGTTAAACTTATTCGTAAACCTCTTAAGAAAATAGATTTTCTTTTGACCTTTTAGAAAAGTAAATTCGTAGTGCTGCTTAGCAGATAATTTGTCATCAAAAATTACACCTAAATCTTTCGTAAAATTCACTTCATTTATAAGTTCATTACTAAGAGAATATGGAAGAAGCCAAATAGATCGTGATCTACCAAACCTAATGTGGAAGCATTTATTTACGTTGTTATTCAATCCATTAGCTACACACCAATTATTAAAGCTATTTATGTCATATTGCAATTTATCCATATCCTCGTAGGAGGTGATTTCTCTAAAAATTTTTGCATCATCAGCGAACAACAAAATTTTACAATACAGGATTTGTTCTATCACATCATTAATAAAAATGAAGACTAATAAAGGGGCCAAATGAGTCCCCTGTCCTACTCCCGAAAGAACACTGATTGAAAAAGAGTAGACTTTTCATAATTTAAAAAAATAAGGATACGTTCGATTGACACCAAACGTGCTTTCCGTCGACTAAAAAATCAAACTTCAAAGAATAGAAAATTCTTTACTGAAGACTTTTCTGTGAAGAATATCGAATGGAAAACATTTTCAAATTTCGGGCACGTATCCAGGGGAGGGGCCCGGGCCCCTCCCCTGGATACGTGCCTGTACATAGATATTTCTAATTTTCATGTAAATATATTTTCCGATGCATATTCATATCACCAGCTATTCGTATCACACCAAATGAGTTTTTTTTCAAATCAAGTATTGTTCGAGTGACGAAGAACATGGTGAAACTAAATTATATTCTCATTTCATGAAATATTCATCCACCTGGCAGACATTTATCTCAATTCTATGTAATGTTTATGGAACCGGCAATTACCAATGTTAAACTAACAAGCGATACAGCTAAGAAAAGGAGTATCCGATGAGAATTGTCTATTCCTGTCCCATTTATTTAACAATTCCATGCAATTACAGTTATCATCAAAAGATTTAGAGAACTAGTTTCATTCCCTACGGAAACGAATAAGTAGGTCAGATTTAAATCATGTAATTTTCGAATAGGTGAATTAGCTCATTTACTGCCATTTATGAATATGAATTGGTTTCAGATCTATTAAATTCGTTATCGATCAATTTCACAGAGAAATTGATCGATATGAAACAATATAATTATAGAAACTCTCCGTATATTTATATTCAAACCAATGCGTTGCCTTTCGTTCCATTTTATTCAATCCGATCTATAAGTAAAATCATAATTCATACAATATAACTCAATTCACTTAGCCGAGTTCTTTGGAATTTTTTCTCTTTATGGATGTCCTAAAAATCTTGAATGAATATTTTTTCATTGGTCTGATGAAATCTAGAGATTTATTCTGTGAATATATATATATATATATATACATACATATATATATATATATATATATATATATATATATATATATATATAAATATATATATATATATATATATATATATATATATCTAATATATAAAATTCTCGTGTCACTGTGTTGGAAGTTGAACTCCTCCGAAATGGCTCGACCGATTCTCATGAAATTTTGTGTGCATATCGGGTAGGTCTGAGAATCGGCATCTATTTTTCATCCCCCTAAATGTTAAGGGTGGTCCACCCCTTCATTTTTTATTTTTGTTTTTCAGACAAAATTTTCTGTTCTATATTTTTTATGATACAGCATTCAGAAATACATACAAAACCTAAACTTCCACTCCTCTACGATCACCCCCTATTTTTTATTTGTTCAACTCCTCCGAAATGGCTAAACCGATTCTCATGAAAGTTTGTGTGCATATCGGTTAGGTCTGAGAATCGAACAAAATGTATTTTGTATCCTCTTGAATGTTGAGGGTGGTTCGCCCCTTAATCTTTTTTTAAATTTCTCGAAACAAATTTTCTGTTCTATTTTTTTTATGATATAGCATTCAAAAATACCTAAAACCCTAAATTTGCACCCCTCTACAATCAACTCCTATTTTTTATTTGTTAATTATAAACTTTTTTGGCAAGATTTTTATTTTTATTTTTTCATGACTTAAATTAAACAAATTCATATTACTATTTTTCCATGGCGATTTTCATTTATTTTTATTTTATCCACAGATCCGCAATAGGGTTGCAAAAAAACAAAAGTCAGTTTGAGAATAGGTCTTAATATATTTTTCATACCCCTAAGTGATCAGGGTGGTCCAGCCCAAACATTTTTATAAATTTTTTGAACTAAAGTTTTTTTTAAAATTTTTTTATGATGTTGCAATAAAAAAATGCATACAATCAGAATTCAAAAATTATTTATCTGGCAGAACAACGTTTGCCGGGTCAGATAGATATGTAGATAGATAGATAGATGAATATATTAAATGATATATAGAAAGTTAGAGAGATAGAAGATATAGAACTATTTCGATAGATAGAAAGATAGATAACTAATTTTATATATTGGACCGATACATTGTGTAAACTAATGAACATTTTAAAACAGTGGTTAATAATAACAATTTACACATTTATTAGATGAAATAACGCATGACGCACGTTTCGGTGAAACTTCACCTTCTTCAGACGCTAAAGGCAAACAGTTTGCCTTTAGCATCTGAAAAAGGATAGATAGATAGATAAAAATAATTTATATGGCAGAACAACGTTTGCCGGGTCAGCTAGTATATATATATATATATATATATATATATATATATATATATATATATATATATATATATATATATATATATATATATATATATATATATATATATATATATATATATATATATATATATATATATATAAATATATTATGTAGGTTAACAGTATCATCAAATATTATGTTGAACAGTAAGGGTTCATTGACTCAGGAAGGGGTAGTGAAACTCTTTTAATTATGCCAAGCTTTCGCATTAATTTAATGCATCATCAGGGCTTCTGCAATCAGTAATAGTCATGTTAAATTTATAAATACATAGCAAGACACAATTGTCTTGCTCACAAATATTGAGGTTATCCCAAAATTTTTGGGATATTCATTTATAAATTAACATGAGTATTACTGATTGCAGAAGCCCTGATGATGCATTGAATTAATGCGAAAGCTTGTCATGAATCAAAGAGTTTTACAACCCCATTACTGAGTCAATATATATAGAAATATATATATATACATATATATATATATATAAATATATATATATATATATATATATATATATATATATATATATATATATATATATATATATATATATACAGTGCTTTCATGATGAAAGGAACAAATTCATTAAAAAATTAGGTTTCTATTTCATGTTAAAATCCTCGGACAGGTCGATTAGTATTTTTATTTGGGCATTTTTCGCAATAAAAATTTTGTATACAGGGTGTCTCATTCAAGAGCTATGGCTTTGTCATTAGTTTTTTTAAAGGTAATACCCTGTATATTATTTCACTTTACAATTCTACGATAAATTCTTATCACTTTTTGTGAACATACCATATGCCTCAACTCGATGGATTGCCAGAAACGGAGATAGTGGGTAATGAGAGGTACGATATGAAAACACACAAATGTAATTACTAATTTAATTTTTACATATGTTCAATCTGTTGTCCGTTTACTTCGAGACATTTTTGAAGTCGATTCAATGTTTCCCGTTGCACATTTTCAATTACTTCTGGACTGATAAGTCTTATTTCCTGCCTGATTCTCTCTTTTAGATCATCAATATTATTTGGTCTATTCAAATAAACTTTAGACTTCAAATAACCCCATAAGAAAAAATTCAATGGGGTTATGTCCGGTGATCTTGGCGGCCACTCAATCGGACCTCTCCGTCCTATCCATCTGTTGGGAAAAGTTGCATCAAGAAATTGTCGAACAGCGATTGAATAGTGAGGAGGTGCCCCATCTTGTTGAAACCATATCTCGTTATTAGGTATGTCAGGATCTTGTGGGTTAGGAAACAAAACAGCTAAAGCCGGAATGAGTTCGAACTGGAGAAAGTTCAAGTAGTCCTCTCCGTTTAGTGTTCCTTCAAAAAAATAGGGACCAACTATACGATTTCGAACAATCGCTGCCCATGTATTAATTTTTTGAGGCCGCTGTGTGTGGCATTCTTGCATCCAATGAGGATTCTCGGTCGCCCAATACCTACAGTTTTGTCTGTTGACGTGGCCATTTAAAGTAAAGGTGGCTTCATCAGAAAAAATTATGTTTGTAATGAAATTTAGATGTTGATTATGAATTTCAAGAATCTGCTCACAAAACTGTACTCTGCGGTCAAAATCGTCTTCTAATAATTCATGTACCAGCTTAATTTTATAGGGATGATACTTATTTACCTTAAGTATTTTATGCACGGACCCTACTGATAAATTGAAATTATTGGAAATTGTAGTAATGGATGTATGAGGGTTATCTTGGGTTTCTAGTAGAACGTTCAGCACTGTTTCTTCAGATACTCTCGGTGGTCTTCCTTTAGGTAAATCTCTAACGTGGCCGTATCTCCTGAATTTTGATTCAATTTTGCTGACTGTCGATCTAGTAATTGGCGGACGATCAGGATGATTTTCATTGAATAGATTGCAGACTTCTTCTTGTGAACGCACCCTATCTCCAAAACCAATCATTATAAGTACTTCAATACGTTCTCTCTCAAGTAATTGCATTTTCTTAAACAATGAAGTAGTGTAGTGCCTGGAGCGTTAAAAACGTGAAAACTGCGGACTATACAGCACCAGTGAATGAATTCAGATGGTACATGTGAAATTTCATTCTTCAGATTTAATGACAATGTTTACCAAAATTTTTTTTTGTACTTTTAATCCACATTTTAAATCTCCAGGTGCTCCACTATCTCCGTTATAATCTGGGAATCCATCAAGTTGAGGCATATGGTATGTTCACAAAAAGTGATAAGAATTTATCGTAGAATTGTAAAGTGAAATAATATATAGGGTATTACCTTTAAAAAAACTAATGACAAAGCCATAGCTCTTGAATGAGACACCCTGTATACAAAATTTTTATTGCGAAAATTGCCCAAATAAAAATACTAATCGACCTGTCCGAGGATTTTAACATGAAATAGAAACCTAATTTTTTAATGAATTTGTTCCTTTCATCATGAAAGCACTGTATATATATATATATATATATATATATATATATATATATATATATATATATATATATATATATATATATATATATATATATATACCTTAGACGGCAAATGTTAGAAATGTTAAGAAATTGTTATGAATTTTCACATATATTCATTGAGGAAAAGGTCATGAAGTCTTAAATATTTTTTATGTTTCCATTACATAATATTGGAGAGCACTGTCCATTCCAGATGCTCGTCTAACTGCCGATCTATATCAATAGGCACACCGAAAGTAGGTGGCGGAATTGTGATTATAACACAGATTCATATAGTTACTCATAAAATTAATCTGCAAAAATCGCATGTCGATAGCTATTCTCTAAAATTCAAACAATCAACGTAATAGGTAACAATTTTTTCCTGGGATAGAAGAACGTGTTGAATATTTCATCATTTTTGATCAAAAACAACATTAGCAGTAATTAAAGGTATTACTGAAGGCTCAGGGTGGAAAGCACGTGTAGCATGACAAAATATGTGTTTGAATTGCTATAAAGAATTCAGATGGTTCAGGTTATGGGATTAAAACTATGATAATATGATTTTTCGAGATCGTTTATTCTCTAGATTTCCGATAGGTGAGTTGAATATTTAAATTTTCGCAAAATATTGTAGTAAAGTTGCTTCGCAGCATGTGAAGAATTTGGTTTACATTTTCAGAAAATATCGTGTATTTTCTTAAGGTTTGATTTATTACCTTCCACATTTCGGAAGGTTCTTGCATCTAAAGATAATAATTCATTAACAGTAAATCCATCATAATCAAATTCAGTTATGGTATACGTCATACCTGCTTGCATATAATAGACGAGTGATCTGTCATTCCATTAAAGCATTATGAACATGGTCTATGTCCAGTTCACCTTTTAATGACATAGGGTATATTATTTCCTCAGCTTTCAGAGTAATGGAGGGAATACATTTAGGGCACTGAAATTTTTATGACTCAGTTAGAGCAAGCTGGTGTACTCGAAACCTCATCAATTTCAGAAATGATTAATAGCAGGAGCACTTCAAGCTAAATCAGATTTACTACTGGTGTATTTTAGCACTGACTTTAACTGAATATATAATGTTATTGATTGGTTGTCATGAAATATTTTGATGAATTTGAGATGAAAATCTATGGCCAATTAGCCTGGACGTATTATGAAACAAATTTTGTTTCCTAAAATACTCGGGTTTATAATTTTATTGAAAGAACTGAAAACTAATATTGTTTTAGAAATTGTTTAGGATTTTTCAAAATATCTATAAATCTTATCCTTAAAACAAATCAAAATATATGCAGATTCGAGAGTTTTCAAAAATATCGAAATTTGAAATGAAAAATTAGTATTCTCATTTATATAAACTACAGAAGAGGGCAATTCGTTACTGTTGTACTGAAAAATAGGGCTCATTGCAAACCTTACTTCAAGAAAAATGAAATTTTGACGCTTCCTTCTTTATATTTACTCTAATCTGTGTGCTTCATTCATAAGTATTTTCATGCCGTACCCTTGGTGTCACAGCACGGGTATTCCACTAGATCTTCGGGACACTACGTTCGCCTCCCTATTCCTTCCTCTGAATTAACAAAAAAGTCCATCATTTAAAATTCTAATTTACAATCACCTTCCAGAGGAGTTAAAATCTATAACTTCCTTGACCAATTTTCGGAAACGAACTAAATCTTATTTTCTTGGCAGACCTTATTACTCTATAGAGGACTACTATTATCAACATTGATGACCAAATTGAATAACACAGGCATCAGCTTCGATTGAGGAGGATTTGACAGTTCTATTGTAAAGTATATATTTTCTATGGAAATGTGGTGTAATTTTTATTTCTCGGTATTACATCGTTTAGTTTGTATATTTTTTATTTGATGTGTTTATTTTTATGTTTTACATGTTTATTTGATATATTTTCGGTTTGTCAATAAAGTAGGGGAAGGTCGGGTAAGTTGACGAAGTGGGTAAGATGACGAACGGCTAATAATTTCTTCAAAGGTAACAATGTAGGATTTCTGTATGGTGCCGCTATCTAACCAACTGTAGGGGAGTTAAGTTGGAACGCAACCCTGCAACTATTTATTTAGCGTATGGGGTTACAGTACGATACAATGACAGAAATATGTAGAATACAAAATACACAGAAACAAAGAAATCTTAAATATATAAGGACAAACATAATTATTGTGAAAAACTATATATCTACATCCAGATTACGAAGCCATTCAATTGCCTTTGGAGTAGCTTTCCTGAAATCTTCCATGTCATGAGCGTAGGAACGGTTAGGACATTCTGATACGATGTGGCAGATTGTGGGGATTCTGCCCTGCCCCATTTGTGTAGGGAGTCAGCACATTTCCCGTAACCTGTTCTAACTCGGTTGAGTTTTGCCCATAGCCGGCGTGGCAGGTCAGATCGGTTGAAACAGTGCGTTGGATCATCTAGTTGGATGTAGTGGTCTCCTGCAGTTTCTGTCCATGTGGTAGTCCATTTATTGGTCGCATGGTAGTTTTCGTTCGCTTCTAGTGCTGATCGGATGGCTGGCCGCCTCGATTTGAGCCGATGATACTGCCCTGTTAGGTATGGGATATCGGTATGGATTGGTAGGTCCGCGTTAGCCATAATTTTCTTATATTCTGTTGAGAGCCGTAGTTCGTCGGATATCTGGTGGTGTGATATTACTGAGCACTGGAAGCCAGCGCGTTGGTGTTGGCCGTATAGTCCCAGTAATCAGTCTCATTGTTTGGTTTAGTTGCACATCTACTTTTCTGGTATGTGTACTAAGCCTTCAACGCTGAGGCACCATTCGCGGATAGAGTGCAAATGAGTGTATCTCGCATATCTGTTCTAGAATAACCATCGTGTTAGATAAGCTTCTGGACCAATTGTTAAAGGTAAGTTGACATTTGATTGTGCTTAGTTACTAGTAAGGAATGTAATTCATAGGATGTCACTTAACTTATTATCGATATCATGTTTGTCGTGGAAATATGCTCTCCGGCTTTAAACATAACCTCAACGGGTAAGATGGTGCGGGTAAGATGACGAACTTTCTCATCTTACCCGCGCACAAAGTTTTCGCCATAGTAAATTCATTTCATCTTATAGAATGCCACAAAAATATACCTGGAGGTCTGAAAGGCGGTCCTGGAGCGAAGTGAGTTTGATTGCTGCGTTTGAGGCAGTATTAGAGAAAGATGAGGGTGAATCTTGCAAAAGTGCTTTTTCTCAAATATGAACGACCAGATAACAGAAAAAATAGAAAAATTACTGCCAGTATCATCACTGGCAATGAAAAGACAGTTGGAGGAGAAGTTAGAAAATGAAAGGCAGAAGGAAGATGCAAGACGACTGAGAAAACAAAAATATGTTAAAAATCAGAAAGAAACCAAAAACGAAAAGCATGCGAAACCAAGAAAATAACGAAGAAATTATATTTTGTTTAGATTGCGATTAGCGTTTCGAAGATCCACCTACAGAAGATTGGATTCAGTGATCGCAATGCTTGAGATGGTGGCATAAATCTAATACCGATTATTCTGGTATACAAGCATTCATATGCGACTTATGCTAATATTCTTTAACTCACCCGCATATGTCCGTCATCTTAGCCTACCTTCGGGTAAGATGACGAATTTCTCTGGTACTTGATTTTTTATTTTTGTAAACGAAACAGTTCAGTTGTTTTAATACTATTTTATGTTTTCATGTGTACTAGATGTTGATTATTGTATATAAATGAACAATTTGAAAAATGAATTCAATGTCGAGCAGAAATTAATTTTTTCTGTTAACATCGTCAACTTACCCGACCTTCCCCTATATAATTTCGAGACAATAAAGCATATTTTGATTTGATCTGATTTGAAAGATTCTGATTCAGATTTTTTTTCTAACCTATATATTTTTAATTTTTCAAATTTCTAATCACATTTCGGATAAGGAATGAATATTAAACATAATAAGGAAAATATGAATTTCCTTGAGTAATAGAAAGGAGTTGTCAATGATAATAAAATGTTTTCTAAGAACATGATTCAATGAATAGTGAAGTACTACTATTAACTTAAATGAGTAATTTTACATTTAACCTCACATTTCATAAAGATAATGAACTGATGAATTTCAAATCGTTTTTCAGATTTCTGTTTGTGTGCTTGAATTATTACCACAAAATATTCTCAATCTGTTCTGTTAAATTTTACACCCCCTGTGTAAGTTTAAGGGATTGGGTTTGAGAGTTGATATTCGAAAAGTGTGGAGAAAAGAAAAGTTTTCAAATTTTCTAATTTGGGTCTGTTGATTACTGGTGTCGATTAAAATCCCAGAATGAAATGAGAAAATAATATTTTCCAGCATTGAAATAAACTTTGAATATTTTGTCTGATTACCTGTTGGTGCTTTAAATTTCAGAGAGAAAAACGAATATATATATATATATATATATATATATATATATATATATATATATATATATATATATATATATATATATATATATATATATATATATATATATATATATATATATATAATAATATATATATATATATATATATATATAGATATAGATATATATATATATATATGTTCAGAAAAATTTCCGCTGTCGGAAGTTTCTGAATAGACTATGTGCTCGGAATGAACCGCGTAAAAGATTCGAAAAATCTCGACATTTCGGCTCCTTTTGCGAATCCATCTTCAGGAGGATTAGAAGGGGAATAATTCAGATACGTGGCCTCAATCTGCTTACTCCACGAATCGAATCAGGAGGAATCGGAAGAAATAGAATTCCTGAGTTATTTCCCTTCTTATTCTCCTGAAGATGGCTTCGCAAAAGGAGCCAAAAAGTCGAGATTTTTCGAATATTTTACGCGGTTCATTCCGAGAACTAAGTTTAATATATATATATATTATATATATATATATATATATATATATATATATATGTTCAGAAAAATTTCCGCTGTCGGAAGTTTCTGAAAAAACTAGGTTCTCGGAATGAACCGCGTAAAAGATTCGAAAAATCTCGACATTTCGGCTCCTTTTGCGAATCCATCTTCAGGAGGATTAGAAGGGGAATAATTCAGATACGTGGCCTCAATCTGCTTACTCCACGAATCGAATCAGGAGGAATCGGAAGAAATAGAATTCCTGAGTTATTTCCCTTCTTATTCTCCTGAAGATGGCTTCGCAAAAGGAGCCAAAAAGTCGAGATTTTTCGAATATTTTACGCGGTTCATTCCGAGAACTAAGTTTAATATATATATATATATATATATATATATATATATATATATATATATATATATATATATATATATATATATATATATTATGCGATTGTTCGAAACCATTTTTTTCCCAAATGTCCCACTGTTATTACTAATGAGATATTTTCATGAATAAATAGGTATCTAAACTGTCATTCCTATTCTATCGAAAAATGTCAAAATATGTAGAAATTTGATATCTGCTTTGATCATCTTATTTTATCTAATACACTTTGGGTTTCTGGAACGAACCCTTCTGATAACATCATCTTGTACCGAATCAAAAATATATACTTATAGCAATTGAACGAATATGCTATCAAATGATAATTTATCAGATGAGGACTTCATTGCATTTTTCGAGATGCAGAATATTTTTTTATTTCGAGAAAATTCTCCATTGTTCAATCCATGAACTGAAATGAGTTTCTGCTAATTGAATGAATGCGCTTGGATATTAATTTAATGAAAATACAATTTTCGTAAACCACAACATGAAAAGATTTTCAATTTCTAATTTACCTTACAGTTGCTTTACTCATTTTGGCATATATTTTTGATAACAATAACTCAGAAAACAACATTTGAAAAACATTTTCTACCAACTTTCTTCAGTTATCAGAAATGCGCACTAAAGCGCTACGAGGTTAATAATTGATTCAACGTAAGATATCGACCAGCCATTATTCAGTGAAAGCAATAAAAGGAAATTTTATTCAATTATATTTAAAGAATGCCCTCGTGCAATTCAATTCTTGTAGCTATTTGTCAGCCGTAACACAATTCCGGACACGCATGGTGCGTATAGCGCCAATCGCGTTGTGCGGCTGCCTATCTCGTAGATATACCTAAGCACACTTTCCTTGCCGTCCTCACTGGTTGCTGACACCAAAGCGTATTTTATTCTGTTTTTGAATAAAGGCGATCATCAAATCTCAACTTCATGAGCAAATAATATGAAACTACTCATCCGATTTAAAAATTTTTCACCAGTATTGAGAATGGAACTCAGTGGCGTATCCAGAGATTGAGTTTGGGGGGTAGTGGCAAGTTTTATGGAGTTGACCTGAACTATTTATGAGATAATCAGCCTAAGCAAAAGCAGTGGAGGGAGGGGTGTTGATTGATCTCAGCTCATCCATAATTCAACATTTTTATTCTACATCAAAAGAGTATGAAATAATTGCGAGGACATGTACATACAATATTCATCATAAAATGTGAAGATATAAAATATACATAAAAGTTAAGAAACTAAATATATATAAAACTCAAGAAAAGAATATGAAAACCCAAGAAATAGGCTATTCAAAATTTGAAGGAAAATATCAGAAAGGTGAAAAAGATCACATCAGGTGAAAAGAGTATATGAATTGGATGTTAGTTGGTTATTGACTCTTACTACTAAACTCAGCTGTAAACTTAACAATATCACTTCACTATAATTTATAAAATCTTTCTTCACTTAATAATCTCTTAGAAATCAGCAATTTCATGTTTCAAGTCTGTTTCTAAAAAAAGGTGATCATCAAATCTCAACTTCATGAGCAAATAATATGTTACTACTCATTCAATTTAAATAAATTTTCACCAGTATTGAGAATGAAATTTCAGGTTGAACATAGTTATATCTTATCCCACTTAAATGAAATGGCTTCTAGTGGCGACTAATTTTGCAATTAAAGTCGACGAAAACACTTACAAACGCTGCCTTAACAAAAAATATATTTAAATGCCTTCTAAATGAAAGGTATAGAACTCAAAGAGGTCTATGAAAGAATCTTTATACATAATATCTACATGTTAAGTTTGGTAGACAAATTAAAATTAACTTTAGAGCCGCCACGAGTACAGCTACTATTTCATCAATTTGTATATCAACCTCTACACTTTTTTATTGACATTTTTGATTTTTGTTGAAAAATTGGTCGCTACGAACAGATCTTTTATTATTTTGCATATGTTCACCCTTAAAGTCCGCTCCAAATGGTTATAAGGATTTTTCAAATCTGATCATCAGTGTCGGTGATTAGTTCCTACATCCTTACAGTAGTCAAGACTTGTGATGGTCGAATAACAAAAGTATCTAATTGGCAGAAATGAATAATATAACTGAGATTGAATTCTTGCACATCACTTGGTGAAACATCATAAAGAATAAAGCATAAACTTTAAAATAAAAACACTTGGCTTGTGTTTCACAATATAAAAAATATTTAGATACTGTATTTAGCAGTAACGAAAAGTTGACATGTTTCGAGTTATGAACTCATTATCAAGCCTGACTACAGGAGAGTATTACATCGTATTTTATAAGACAGAGAAAAGCAAAGGTGATACCTGAAAATCAATTTGTTCGTTTACAAGGAGTAAATGACTATTATGGGCGGAACTTATTTCGAGAATTTCAAGAAGGTCAAGGCGTTTTGCTTTGTTACCTGAATATAACAATTGGATTTTGTTGAAATCCAGGAAGTGATTGAATTTTATACAATGTTCAGAGAAGCCAGTGGTATTTTTGTTTTGTAAAATTGACTTTTTATGTTCTTCAACACGAATACTTATATTCCTTCCTGTCTGTCCAATATAGAAAGCAGGACATTCGTCGCAAAATATTTTGTAAACACCACTGTATTCTCCGATGTTAGATTTTTCTTCAAACTTGAAGTCATTCTTGGTCAATAATAAAGAAAAATCTAACATCGGAGAAAACAGTGGTGTTTACAAAATATTTTGCGACGAATGTCCTGCTTTCTATATTGGACAGACAGGAAAGAATATAAACATTCGTGTTGAAGAACATAAAAAGTCAATTTTACAAAACAAAAATACCACTGGCTTATCTGAACATTCTATAAAATTCAATCACTTCCTGGATTTCAACAAAACCAAATTGTTACATTCAGGTAACAAAGGAAAACGCCTTGACCTTCGTGAAATTCTCGAAATAAGTTCCGCCCATAATAGTCATTTACCCCTTGTAAACGAACAAATTGATTTTCAGGTATCACCTTTGCTTTTGTCTGTTTTATAAATTAGGATGTAATACTCTCCTGTAATCAGTCTTGATAATGAGTTCATAACTCGAAACATGTCGACTTTCCGTTACTGCTAAATACAGTATCTAAATATTTTTTATATTGTGAAACATAAGCCAAGTGTTTTTATTTTAAAGTTTATACTTTATTCTTTATGAATAATATATTTAGAAAGTTAAAAAATGTATATAAATCTAAAGAATTCAATTCGAAATTCGGCTCCTTTCGACTTAATTAATCATGTCTCGAGAGTGCTAGATGATAAAAAAATTGTAATTGTGTAATTGTGATAATTGTAAATTTAAGAAAAGCTTTTGATGTGGTTGTTTGCTTAGTATATTTTGATTGTTGTTGAAGTTACAAAGCATGGGTTTAAAAGATTGTTTTTTCAGATGGATTAATTCCTACTTCACAAATAGAAGTCAGTACGTTATCTTGAATAAAACAGTTAGTAATAATCTTTCAAATAACTATGGTGTATCACAAGGTCCCGTGCTGGGTCCATTGCTGCACTCATTATATGTGCCAACTTATCAGCTAGGTATTTCACTTTTGCTGATGATACAGCACTTGTTTATCGGGGTGGGAATAAGTTTGAGTTGATGGAATGGGTAAATCACGATTTAGATATTTACAGTAGGAGGCTGTGTTAAAATAAAATGAAGATTAACATTGACAAGACCAGGTATATGTTGTTTGAACAAAAAAATGAGCAAATAGGTAACATTAGTATCAATATTGACAATATTGAAGTGGAAAAACTTGGATGCATAAAATATCTTAATATTATTGTTATTGATGAATCACTAAGCTGGAAAAAACAATTAAGAAATCTAACACAAATTTTTTTTATTGTGTCAAAACTAAATATCTGATTTATAATACATTTTTTTCTAACACACTTTCGATATTTGATACTTCTCTGGGGATCATGTTGTAAGACTGCCTTAGAAAGAATGAAAGTATTTCAAAACAAAATACTGAAGGTTTTATCCAATTGCAACATGCTGACTGCTACCGAACAATTATATGAAGAGTTAAACATTGATAAATTGAAGGCAATATTAAAATTAGAACAATATAATTAATACATTACATAAAGTGAACAAGAAAAATTCTTTAATAATTCAAAAAATTATCAAACATACAGCTTTTTTTTTTATTATTAAAGAATTTTCCTTGTTCACTTTATGTAATGTATGAAATTGACCTTGGTCGACAAGTATGTTTTTCATGATTTGAATAGAAATTAATAAACAAAATCTTGTATGGTAATCAAATAACGAATACAAATTTTACATATACAAATGAAATACATACCTACATATAGAACGAGAACACGAAATAATCTGTATTTAAAATATAGTAGAACTGATGTCAGTTTATTTAGTCCAGTGTATTGTGCAATTTGTTCTTTTAATTATTTGCCAGATAATCTGAAAAAAATTCGAAACTTGAAACATTTTCTTAGGAATCTAAAATTATACTTAAAAAACTTTATCCAATACAATATACATTTTTTATTTTACAAACTTAAAGTCTCATCAACCTCTTGGGTTATTAGAGACTACATTACTAGTTACATTTTATTTAATAGATTTATGTCACGTAGGTAACTATTTACTTGATTTATGCTATACTTTGAACCTAATGTTTCTTTAGTTGACATCATATTGTAGCGATCTCGAGCATTTTGATGTAGGGGGCATTCCTCGAAAATATGTTCAACTGTAAGGATGGTGTCACAGTCTGGGCATTTTGGTTTCTGTGTTTTATTCAGAAGGTAGCTGTGGGTTAAACGGGTATGACCAATCCGTAATCGGTTCAACAGCACCTGATCACATCGTCTATATGTTTCCTTCCACCGTTTTATGTCGGGTTTGATTTTTACCAGTTCCTATTGCTTTGCTTCCATTTACCTTCCCAGAAGGATTTTGTATGTTGTTTCATATGTGCTTTGAAATCTTCTTTTGCGATAAAATTATTATGGATGTTGTTGGCAGAGGAGTTTTGGTTTTTGGCTTCTTGATCAGCTTTTTCATTGCCTTGTATGCCGATGTGAGATGGAACCCATAAGAAATGAACTACCTTTCTTTTCCCTTGCAAGTCACTTAATAGATTTCGTATGGACTTGAGGTGAACATTTTTTGGATACATCTGCTGAACAATATACATATCTTGCTGCAAATACCCGATGATTACTGATGTATACTCAGGGCCGTAGCCAGCCTGCTTTCTAGAGGGGGCTAGACAAATTCTTGAGGGGACTTGTTTTTTACATAGTACTAAAATAAATATACGTGAAAAAAGACAGGAATATACAGCTTTTTCTGTCTTTTTACCTAAGAAGGATACTGGAAGACGAATATTCATTAAAAAACATTCCGGAAAATTGAAAAAATTTATTCTAATAAAAAGTAATAAATAAAAAATCTCTCATTAAAAAACTCTAAATAAATAAAACAAATAGAAATAAAAAATATTTGAGAAAAATGAAAATGTACTTTTATCATTCAATATAAAGAAATATCTGGTATCTTTTCTAGAGGGGGCTTAAATATTTCCAGAGGGGGCTTAGCCCTCTCTGGCACCCCCTTGGCTACGGCCCTGGATATACTGTTCATGTTTTGTTATAACTAAGAATCTTATATTTGTGTGTGAATAACTATACTGTCTTGAAACCAGTTTATTTTGTTGGTGTTAAAAATTAAATATATTTTACCGTCGACCTCTAAATAAAAGCTTACTTTAACGTACACGAAATTGATCATTAATGACACATTTTAATGTGCAATTTCTCCTATTTTAATGTATGATTGTCATGGGCAACCAAACACAGAAGTATTCAGCACGTAATAGTTGAATTATTCTGTGTCTGTACTGTTATGCCACAGAGAAAAGGAATTCATAATTCAAATCGAAAAATTTAACTCTATACGAAATAAAGTAGAAACTGCGGAAAAAATTTTATGCAATAATCGTTTGAAAGTGAATAACACTTCAGCTTCCACCAGTTCCACATATTCCTTATCGGATATTGTAGGTAATGTTAACAATTCAGAATGTCACATGTCTAATATTCCATCTATGAATTTCTCAAATTGTGCCATCGAGAGCATAAATATAAATATATCGAAATGAACATAAATATTTATATTGTGTCAAGTGTATCTGTCATGCAAAATAAAAATTTATTTCAATCAAGAATTTATACTCAATTCATGATGAGGTCGACGGAAAAATCTTGTAATAAACTCGTTTATTAATATAGCGATTAATGGTCTCGAACTATTAACGCGCTCGCTCCGCTCACGCGTTGAAATATCTCAACCATTAATCGCTGTCATTAATAAACTAGTTTATTGAATAACTATTAATCTCGGGGTTAGTATTTTATACTGTTTAGACATGTTAAATAAGAATTGAGGACTATTGTTATCATATCAATAAAGAGTTTTGAAAAAATGATCGAACAGAAACGGAAAACTTGATTATGCCTTTAATTTGCTGCATGGTATTTTTTATTATCAACGAATTTCAAACTAATATATGAAGTATTCTAAAGTTATATCACAGCTCATTTCCAGTTGGCATTAATATTCCCTCTCGTCTTCATTCACTGCTTCTCTCCCGTTATTTCCAGTCCTACTCACCCAAAGTGATCCTCGAAAATTCCACTCCAACTCACTCCGGGTGTATTTGTCCACAGTGAAGTTCTAGGAAAATATTCTTGCCTCTGTTTCGGTTACAAGGTACGTTTCTCCTAATTCCCTGTAATCCCAATCGATTTCCGTTCGATTTCGTGAGCAATTATGACCTCAATCGAAAATATGGGTGTCCATATTAGATGGCTGCGTTCCAGAAATACGTGCCTTTCGATCACTCTGATGTAAACGAAATAACTTATGTGATCTTTTCTGCAACGTAGAAAATTGAATGACTTGAAATAACGAATAACAATTTAATGCTTTCAGAAGTGGAAAAATAGTTATTTATGTACCAAGTGCGTTATATAGATCCTAACGCCCGATGGGCGTTAGGATCTAGTTACGCACGTGGTGTATACAAGATTTTATTTTTCACGAAAAAATTATTTTATTATAATGAAAAATCGTTTTGAAAATCGGTTCATTGCTCCTATAATTTCCATTTTCCTTCTCATAGTAGGCATGTCATTTGTTGATATTTTGACGTTTGTGAATATTTCTGGCATCATATTTAGTGAATGTCATTGCTGTTTTATTTGTGTAGTCTTATAAAAATAATAGAAACGAATATGAATTTACCCAAGAATATCATAGAAAATGCAGCCAAAGCTGCGAATAATTCATTGCCGGAAAAATTCAGAGTCGTATACGACAAGTATTTAATCGATGGAAGTTGCTCCATTTCTCCTCGTAAATTGAGCGGGCGTTATGATCCATAATGCCCGCTCATAACGCCCTAGGGCATAATGAGTGTATTTATAGCAACCGTATCTAAGGTGAAATCAACAAATAATATACAATAAATCTATATAGTAGGGGAGCCCGAAATGCTAAATGGGGATTTACTCGAGCGTCGTGGGGACCTTTCGGATTGTGGAGATTAAATGCTAAAACGAAAAAAAGGTTATGTGATGTATGCTATTTTAATGGGGGGGGGGGTATCGTGTGCAGATTTTCGAAAATGTAAAAAAAATCGTTATGCGCGTCAGATATTAATAGTTTATACACCCCATATCATCATCTCTGATAACGAAGGTAAGTTAATCTGCCGGTTTGCATGGTGGGGGTGACCGTACGAGACCAAAACTCATCGCCGATATTCGAAAATGCAAAAAAAATGGCTAAATTTCCTTCGAAATAAAAATAAAAATTTAACCGTTCTCGAGAATGTCTAGGTGACGTTTTCTTTTTGCATCTTTCTGAGTCTCCTATTTCCTCATGCCACGTGCAAATCGTCAGATTAGTGAAATGCATACTCTTCTGCATGTAATTAACTCACCTTGCCTTAATCTGACGCGCTCGAGTTTTTCGAATGATCGATTTTTTTTACTAATCTGATCGGCTGCCCTAGACGAACGCCCCCATATTAAGGGTTCTTGTATGGTGGGGATACTTAACAGGGTGCAAGGTTTCTCTGAATATGTTATTTACCAAAATCCCTGTTTGGGCGTCCCTACTAATCCTAGTTATTCCAAAATTTAGTTCAAGAATAAATTTTTTCTATTAAAATATGTTGAGTATGTAACCAACCTCCCTTTTGAGAGATATTTATGCCCGGGCTAGCAGGGAGATTGGTTAAACATATTAGGGTTCTGGGTTGTTTTCAGTGATAATAACAACTGGGTAAAATGTAGGTATTTACTATCCTCTTAATACATTGTGAGACTTATCTTTTTTTTTATATATAATTTTCTATCGACGTTTTTCCGATGTGGATTGTACTCGACTTCTGCCCTGGTTCAGCTGTGGTTTGCCAAGGTGGATGTTAGTCCCAGACTAGGTGATTTCTTTTGTAGACTCCAAATAAGGTGAATCTCAACCCTCACACAACGTGGCTTTTAGCTCTAACCAAGGTGAACTTCAAACCCAGACCAAGTGGCTAAAATAATTCGGGGCAAATCAACATACAACCTCAAACGTAATATGTTCCAAGAATAACTGTAGGGTATCGATGGCCAATTCAAACTAACATTCAGATTTATCTCAAGCAAATATGCTAAGAAAGACAGTATATGTTCCAACATTAAACTGAACATAATATATGACCATGTGAAATTTGCCATCGTTAACCTACAAAAATCTTGTGTTAAATTGAGGGAATGAAACAAGCAAATAAAATAAAGATACTTTAAATTAAGAAATGTAAGATGATTATTTCAATATAGAAAGATACATAATTTAATATAGGTAAATAAAAAAAATGAAATGGCGGAGAGATGAAATAAGGCATCAATTCAAATTTTCAAGACAATGCATTAATACGAAATAGTTATATTTCTTCTCATAACTTACCGTCTATCAGACGCCACAGATACTTAATAAATTTTAAAAAACTTTAACAAACTTTCAATTTATATTGAATATAATTCTATTAGTTGGCGATGTTTTATCTACAAGAACCATATGCTAAGAGAACGATTGTTAATCCTACGCTACCTAGATACTCTCCTTCTTAATACGCAGGTCATAGAAGAACAAAAGTGACGTATCGGTTGATAGCGTGGAATCACGGTACCTATTTCAGTGTAGAATGCAGTGGCTACAGTTACGTGGAGAATTTACACGTTACAAGTATCATAAGTTCTTGTTATAAAAGTTCACTTTCAAAATAATTCCGAACACTAAACCACCTTCAGTCAGATTGAGGTTAGAATTAAAAATATAAGGAATTATGTACTCATATAAATAGTTAATGTACCCATATAAATGGGTATATAATCAAGGTACTATGGGCGAATGAAGTTCAGATGTTCACAAGTCAATTTGTTCTACAAAGAAATCGCATATAGACAGGAGGGGAGAGACTTAAATAAAAGTTTATTTCTAATGAGATAGTGTGACCTGATGATTCAATACTTACAGATCTTGTCAGATTGCAGAATAATTGAAACAATTCAATTTATTCCGTATGTTGAAAATTATACCATCAAAAACCGAGAGTTGCTAAACACTTTGCACATTTGAAATTGAAAAAACTATGTCGTCTGGTGTGTTTCTTGGAATCTAAGATCGATTATGACACGAGTACTATTTTTGTGTTTATTTTTCTGTGCATTGAATAAATTCTGTTTTTTGAGTGTAATATAATGCTTTTGTTTGTTATTTTCTCTTGACATTTAAAATTGCTATGAACATTTCATATAAAATGTTGACTTTTATAACTTTCTAATATATTTGGGCTGTATATATACTCAATAAGAACTTCAAACTTGATATATTTTCGATATATAATAAGCATATCCCAAAATTCTCATTCAAGAGATAGAAATTCTCCAACTATAAAGTTGTTTGAGAATAAGAAGAAGAAAAAATTATTCTAAGTATAATTTTGAATGGTGAGAGCTTTTTGTCAAATATTTGCTATGTTTTCATATTTTGATATTCAGATTTGAATTGAAAATTTATTGATATCGTGCATAAAAAATGATGATTATCTCATTGGAAACATAAGGACAATAGCATCATCAATAATATCGAATCTTTGGAAATTTTAATTATTTGTATATTTCGAAGCAGTTATTAAGAACTTCTTAATATTAGTTTCACTTTTCGTAACTATTTTGTAGATGTTTCAAAATATAAAGTCTTCTAATGGAAATGAATTGAATTTTCCTCTCTATGCATTGTTGAACGAGGAAATTATCTATGTATTGCCCGTAAGTACAGCTCGAATTGACATACCAAATAACGGTTCTTGGAAAATATATTTACATAATTATATTGAGCAAAATGACGTTATACTCCAGGAAGTCGTATCATAATGAAGGAAGTTCGAAAAATATACTTCAGAGAAATAATCGGCATAATGAACTTTTCGTAAGAACAGATTAAGCTGATGTTAATAAGTGGTTCACTTTGATAATGCTTGTTTCACAAGGTTTACTTTTCCGCTTTCGGAATTGGAACAAAACTCCTACTTTATCCGAATTAATTCCATAATTATATTCCCTCTTGTATAATATTACGTGAATTTCCAAATTACTAATTGGAAGCTAATTTAAGCATGTATTCACTTGGGAACGAACTTGTTGTCTTACCATTTTCTTTTGTAATCCTCGTCTTTCAATTTGATTTTATTCCAATGTGAAACATTTGCAGGAAATCAGAATCGAATCTTCAGAAGAACGATTTAAATATATATATATATATATATATATATATATATATATATATATATATATATATATATATATATATATATATATATATATATATATATATATATATATATATATATATATATATATATATATATATATATATATATATATATATATATATATATATATATATATATATATATATATATATATATAGAGCATATTGATGCCCTATGTAAAAACTCAACAGCTCCTATTACGCGTTAAGTAGAGTCAAAAACTCTCTTCCGCTAAATTCTCTTATTAACGTCCAGGGCCGGCCTAAGGGGTGTGCGAAGTATGCAGCCGCACACTCAAGCCTTCTGGAGGGGCATTAAATTGACCAATTTTTGTAAAAAAAAAATTATAAATTTGGAAATTTTTAGAAACTGATTTAAATATTGGGCAGAAATATTTAAACTATACTCGCCGGCATATCATTGGAAGCTTGGACACTAAACAGCTGTACACTCCCCTCTACACCCCTCGCCCAGTGTCGTTGCCAGTTTGTGGATTGAAAAATTAATTCACACAACTAAAATTCCCAAGCTTCCAATGATTTGCCGCCGACTATAGGAGGAATAGTGTCTTAAAACTATTACAGTTAAAATTCAATGTAAAACCGAAGATCTACCCGGCTAGCCCAATGAGTTCTGAAATACAGTTAAGTCTGATGCCCTTAACCAAGGTCCAAGGTCAGTAGAACAGTCGTCTCGTGGCGGGACGCGGAAAGTGTTGTGACTTATTTTCCTGCCTTCCTCCCCCGGCTTTGATTTTCTAGCCAAATTGGCGTCTGAAATTAAGATCGTAGCGCCGGAACGGCTAATATCGGTACTAGAGCATGCGGCCATTAAACGGATTTGTTTACATTGTTTGTAAATGGTATTTACGTTCATTTTGAGTTTTTCGAACTTCGTAATTTGTGTTTTGTTTGGACTTCGTATTTTCCAGTGGATTCATTGTGTTTCGATTGAGGGACAATATTACTCTGTTCAAACAGTATATAACCCAACCTACATCAAGTTGAAATTTTTACAGTTTTTATCATTGAACATGAAAATCAATAATAAAATAAAGGAGAGGACGAATAAATTAATTGGTTAGAGGAACTATGTATACATCATGAAAAGGCAGTATGGTAGAACACCTATTTATTTAAAAAAGTAAAAAAAACTTTCAAAAGTTTCAAGAAAACATCTCTGACATGTCTACTTTAAATTACCAACTGAAGAAGGTTTTGAGTATAATGGGCAAAACTAAGTACTTACCAGCAAAACTGAAAGAAACAACAATGAAATAAAAGAAGAATTATCATGAATAATCTGCTTGAATTGTTTCAAAGTAATGAGTTATTATATTTTTTGAATTTTCCTGACGTATAACAGCTCTCCTAAAAATACGGTGGACTTCTGAGAGTCTGGTTTTTTTTATAGAATCTCTGTTTTTCCTGGTTATATATTTGAATAATTTAGTTTTTACCTAGCTATAGAGTCACGTTTTATTTCATATTCTTGATGTTATGATAAACTGTTATTTTGGTTGTGCAAATAAACATTATTTATTAATATTATTATAATAGTATCTCTGGTTGTTACATGAAAGAAAATACAATTATCTAGAATCTCTGGATGATGGCCTAGGTTCAGATTCCGATAAGAGTGGAAGATTTATCGTTGGAATAGCATTGGACTTCAAAAACCCTAAGTTTTCAATTAGCTGAAAATTGCACATTATCAGTTGGTATAATTCAATATGGAAAATTACTGCTGGGAAAATAATTATTCTCAGTAAACTGTAAAGAACAACACTCTTATTTTCACAAGAAGAATGAAGAGTTAAGCTTTCATTAGTTTATTTGACATAATTGTGGTTATAGTACAAGGAAGAGTACTAAACATATCAAGTCAATCAATAATGAATCATATTTTCATACATAAATTTAATGTTCTACAAGGCGCAGAAAAGCACAAAAACTGTGTTTTTGGACCTTAATTTTCAAAAAATTCCAAACCCCCCCTGACACCCCGGCAGGGGCATAAAATTTGAGTCTAGCACACTTGCAATTTTCGCCTTAGGCCGGCCCTGTTAACGTCTACTATTCTTTGGTATATTGTCACCTATCTTACAATGTTTTGCTATGGGGTAATTCTTCAGAGGTTAATAGAGTATTCGTCATTCAAAAACGAATAGTTCGTTTAATGTTCGATTGCCATCCACGGTCCACTTCAGACCCCTTTTCATAGACAATAGTATTCTCACTTTGGCCGCTTTATTTATATTTAAATGTCTAATATATGTGAAAGAAAATGAGGATATTATTGTTAAAATTTCTAGTTTTCATTCACATGATACCAGAAATGAGAATGAATTGTATTTTCCCATTCATAAAACTACTAAGTTTGAAATGTCTCCACTTTATCAGAGTATTAAGATCTTTAATCATCTACCACGATGTATTCAAAATCTTCAGAAAAACAAATTCAAGAAGACTGTCGAAAACTTTTTATTAAAGGAATGTTTCTATAATGTAAAAGATTACTGCAGCTATAATTTCAGTGAATATATTTTTGAATGATGTAATCTTTGTGTGTATATCTTTATGACTTGTCCTATACATGTAATAATATGTGTAACAGGATCAATAAACCATTATTATTATTATTTTTATTATATATATATTATTTTTATATATATATATTTATATATATATATATATATATTATATATATATATATATATATATATATATATAGATATATATACTATATATATATAGATATAATAGATATATATATAATATATTATATATATATATATATATATATATATATAGTATATATATATATATATATATATATATATATATATTGAGATTTTTGTGTTGAATTTCGTAAATATTTCACGTGATTTTTCTTGAAGGCAAAATGTTGTTTTTCTGTACCCTTCGTTGAGAAAATAATGTTTCAAGATAATTTTAATTTTTTCTTTTTTCTTCGAGACCTGCTATTATTGAGAGTGAAATACAGATGAACTAATGGGTGTATAAGAAAACTGTCGATAACCTGAACTATCAATAATAATGACAGTCTCGGATAAATCATTCTAGATAATCAAAAAAATTGAGATTTCCTTGTTTCTTCCACCACCTCTTGAACATAGAATGCTTTGAAATTGTTTACACCCAATAATTTCAGAAGTTCTTTGAAATTTGTCATTGTCAAAATAAAAAAAAACTCTGAACCTTGATAAAAGCAATACAGCACATCAAAATTTTAATGGAACATCATAAACTCAGGAAAAGATACAAAATTGAATTACACGAATTAATATTGAAAAAGAAGTTAGGGTCTCAACTTCTTTTCCAACAAAAATGTCTCAAACTCATCTTTCTAAACACCAGTTGTCATTAATCCCGCATATTACATTCCTTTATATATATATATATATATATATATATATATATATATATATATATATATATATATATATATATATATATATATATATATATATATATATATATATATATATATATATATATATATATATATATATATATATATATATATATATATATATATATATATATATATATATATATTATACATATACATATATAAATTTTTATCAATATATATATTTATCATATAATTATATATTTTTTTTCATTTATTCCTTGATATAGAAAATGTGCTAAGGATAAACCAGCTGAAATAGTGAAATATCTTGTACCTTTAAACTTCGGAATGAAATAAAGAATAAAACATTATATTATAAGTTTTAATTATTCTCGATTCTTTGCATATCTGAAATATCTTAATTTTGGATTTACTTCGAAGAAATATAATTGTCTAAGTTTCGAAGCATTCTTCTTCTGTAACATTTGTAAAATATGTGAAATTTGAATGTATTTAATATCCTTCAAAAAAAAAGTAAAACGAGCAAGAACACTTTATGTTCAAAGTTGAGTGGGTTGATGAAAATAGCATTCAAAAGTAAAATAAAGGATTCATAAAAAAGCATGGATAGAAAACCGATTTGCTTGGGATGTGTTGTTTATAAATCTGACAAAATATTGAAAATAATGAAAAAATGCTAATTTTCAAGGAATGGTCCTACAAGAAAAAGTTAAGTTCGCAGAGCAAACATTTATTTGTATCCTTTCCCAGCAAATATCGTCGATTTCATACTGAGATATCTTTGACAAAATTAAAAGCTTTATTCAAAAGCACTAATATCGGTTACTTGAAATTTTATCAAGTAACACATCATGCTACTAATTTTTTCTCGCTGTTAATTCGCACCACCCTGCAATCACCGTTAACCCTAATCGTGCAAGTAAAATTCACAGCTAGGAGTTACGACATCCCTCTTATTAAATATAGCCGGTGGCCCCTAATTTTCGCTTCAGTGAGCTCTTTCTTTGCATTAAATCAGCTGCAAAGCGCTGAGAGTTGACAGACAACAAGCTTTTAACAATTTCAAAGGCACAACATCTCACAGACGGCATATAAATTACATCAGATATGGGATATGGGCGATTTCGGTAAAGAGACAGAGATGCGACCGATACAGGCTTAGTCTGATGCTGACATCACGTGATGGACGCGGGGCCTAATTGTGAGATGTCTATGACGCCTATTTTTCACCCCAGCTCATCTAACGTGTGAATTTCCTGATGAGTCCGGAAAGGGAGGGTGATAATGGATACGTTTTCAGATTGAATACGTAAACGTAAGGCAGGCTTATCGGTCTTTTTTGTAATTTGATCTAATAATGACGTCACTGGGGCATTATTTGAAAAAATTGATACTTTATACAGGGTGTTCTACAAGCTCTATGACAAACTTTGACAGAAAGTAGGTTGCTTAATTTTGAACATATTTTTTCTGATAAACATGTGTCCGATTCGTTTTTGTTTAGAAGTTATAAGCATTCAAACTTTATCAACAATTAATAATAAAAATTCAAATTAAATGATAATCACAAAACTAAAGACTATAAAAAATGTCCACCCTCAGCTTGAATGCAAGCCTCACATCGACGAACTGAAGATTCGGTCATTCGAAGAATGAGATTTGGATCATTTCTTATTTGGCTAGCTGCATACCCATATACAAACACAATATCTGCATATTCCTCAGTGGAGAACAAATGCCTACGTTTTTTTATTGAAGCAGGTGTATATTTTATAAGTGTGCATTGTTTATCATGCTAAGTGACTTTCTGTCACTTCCTGGTTGACTGAAAAAATTACGATTCTTCAAATGCTTGTAACTTCTAAACAAAAACGAATCGGACCCATGTTTATTAGAAAAAAAATGTTTAAAATCAAGTGGCCTACCATCTGTCAAAGTTTGTCATAGAGCTTGTAGAACATCCTGTATATGTAATTTAAGTTGAATAGTTGATGGAATCCGTCGTCACTACGTGATAATTTAACATAATGAACAAAAACAAAACTTGAATTTACTACGTTTATTATCACAAAAATATTTCGAAAATATAAAACTGCGATTGCAATTCGGTCACTAGACCATCATCGGGCAGATTGAGTTAAGAACTGAATACAAAATAATTATAGATTTGCGCTTAAGGGTGGGAAATAATTATTACAGGTAGGTACCTAAAAAGACAAGGGGAACATATTTCAAGAAGGGCTAATCGAAGTGGATTTTCCAAATTGGTACAAGAAAATGTTCTTCGAAAAATATTGTTGTTTGAATACACTAAATATACGAGAATATATCAAGTCAATCTGGTCGTTCAGCAAGATATCTTTTGCTCAATCATAATGCAGAAGATATCTTCCTGAACGACCAGATTGCCTTGATATATTCTCGTATATTTAGTGTGTTCTAACAATAATGATTTTTCTAAGAATATTTTATTGTACCAATTTGGGAAATCCACTTTAATTAGCCCTTCTTGAAATATGTTCCTCTTGTCTATTTAGGTACCTGCAATAATTCTTTCCCACCCGTAAGCGCAAATCTATAATTATGTAGTCAGTTCTTAACTCAATCTGCCCGATGATGTTCTAGTGACCGAAATTGCAATCGCAGTTTTATATTTTTCAAAGTATTTTTGTAATAATAAACGTAGTAAATTCAAGTTTTGTATTGGTACTTAATTCAAGTTGATTTAATCACGATAATATCCCACCAATATGATTAAATTGATGCTATGTAATAGATATTTCAGTGAGTAAACAAATATCTATTGAAGTATCTGTGATATTAAACTAACAAGGAGTGTTGCCGTATTTATTGAAATCAATGGAAAAACAAAGTTATGTTCTGCTCAGTTTTTCAATGTGTTGTTTCAGTATTCCTGAGGAAGGACAGCATTTTGTGTCCGAAATATAGAAATTAATCGACTATTAGTCGTGTTCAATAGTTATCCCATACCTTACCGAGAACCCAAATTTTGAGGTAATTATTTTTCCAGTGATTTTATATATATTATATATATATATATATATATATATATATATATATATATATATATATATATATATATAAATATATAAATAAAATAAAATAAATATATATATATATATATATATATATATTTATATATATTCTAGGACATTGAATTTTTTCTTGGGAGTATTGGTTCAAACATTGGTAGTTAAAAAAAAAAAAAAAATAAAACTGCGTTGACGAATCACGAAGAGGAAAAAAACACAAATTCAATTTCGATTTCGATGAGACAAAAATTCTGACTACCCAATCGAATAAAAAAAAGAGAGAATTTCTCGAAATGGTACATATTAAAAAAAATCCAAACTCTATTAATGAGAAGACTGATATAAAAAATCTAAGTCAAATATATTTTAACCTACTCTAGAAAATTGTTAAAACGAAAAGAAAAAAATAACAGTCCTCAATAATGTAATCAAAACACATAACAAATAATAAACAAATGAAGTCGCAAAAAACATACATACCACATGCGAACCGAACAGTTTGATGTCAGTTACAATAGAGACGTGATGAAGCAATGAAGTTGCCAATGAAACGGATTTTACTAATTCATATTGATGTTAAGTATTTGTGAGGGTTTCGTATATTTGTCGTGTCCGTTGAGAAAAATTTTAGAAAAGTGTAAATGTCATAGTGAAGATTTCCTTTTTTGGTAAGTTTTTTCAAAAAAATAATCACCTGTCCGTAATTTTGAAAGTGCAATTTTTCTGTTCCCGTAGATTAAAGTAATTCCAAACTGAAGAAGACTACATATGTTGGTCGAAACGTTTTAATATAATATAAACAAAAAATTTATGGAGGTATAACTACCAATGTTTGAACCAATATTCCCAAGAAAAAATTCAATGTCCTAGAATATAGTGAAACGGTTCAAGAAATTTGAGAAGAGTATATATATATATATATATATATATATATATATAGCCCTGAACAGAAGCTGCGTGTATGTAGCACGTTGCAGAACTTCACATCTATTGTAGGCACCTAATTTTGATCTTTTTCACGTATGAATTCCTAATCCCCTAATTTATTTTAAAAGGGGTGAAGAGATGCACATAGTTTGAAAACCGTTTGAACGATTGAAATTTATACAAAAATATGGAGGCGGTTATGGAAAACCACCAAATAGTGCCCTCTAACATCAATCGAATACACTCACGAATTTTCAGTATTGTAACTGAATTTGGAGTTAGGTACTACAGAGATGGATAATGTTTGAAAATCCTCAAACGGTTCAAATTTCAAAATAAAAATTGAGCGATAGGTGAAATCAAATGAAACTCAGAAACGGCACTTTCCCAAAATTGTCTCAATTCACGAGTCAAATTTGTATAGGTGCGCAAATCCTCAGAAATCACTAAAAAACCAGAAATTCCTACATAAAAAGTACAGCGTTCAGAGAATAAATTTATAACCGCTAAAAGGCATTTACTCAGTTAGCATGAACTGAATCCATGTATAAATGCGATGAGGTTTTTATCCCACATGTTTTGAAAAAATTCAGCTCCTATACGCTAACCCGTCCAGGGTTTTGAAGATTCCATAATTTAAACTGAATCCATCTTTTTGGTAATTTTGCCTCAATAATAACCCCATATACCAAATTTCACTTAATTTGTTTCTTTGAGAGCCGTTGGAAATGCCAAAATGTACCGTGACAGACACACATATATATATATATATATATATATATATATATATATATATATATTATTAAATATATATGTATATATTATTTATGTATATATAGTATATAAACCTATATTATTACGGTATTTATACACAATTTCATGTATTATATAATTTATTCTCAATAGTATATTGTAAATATATATATATATATATATATATATATGACTTTTTGATAATTATTAGCAATAACAGGCTTGGTGAATCTCAAAAAAGTCGATTTTATTAAAAAGTTAACGTTTCGCCACGACATTCGTGGCTTTTTCAAAACATTTGAAATATTGAAATTTCTTTGTCATTTATTGATTTGAAAAAATTTGAATAGTTGAAAAAGACTACTATGTTTCAACAAAAATTTTTGTCGGCTGTGGCCGTTCTTTGTTATTTATTACGTGCTATTCAGTCCAATATTAACATTCAAATCTGATATTATAAGATGGTAAGGGAAACCACAGAAACCTTTTCCCACGTAATGTTCGAAATAGGTTCAAATTATTTTGATTTTGAAAAGTCAAAGAATAGGGTCCTATTCATCTTTTTTAGTTCTTTGACTTTTCAAAATCAAATTCAAAATAATTTGAACCTATTTCGAACATTACGTGGGTAAAGGTTTCTGTGGTTTCCCTTACCATCTAATAATAACAGATTTGAATGTTAATATTGGACTGAATAGCACGTAATAAATAACAAAGAATGGCCATAGCCGACAAAAATTTTTATAAAACATTTTTTGTTTGTTTGTCTTTTTTAACTCTTCAAATTTTTTCAAATCAAAAAATGTCAAAGAAATTTCAATATTTCGAAAGTTTTTAAAAAGCCACGAATTTTTTGATATTCACTAAGCTTGTTATTGCTAATAATTATCAAAAAACTAAAAATAGTTCACAGGCAACAACAATTCAAATAAGTAAATATTTATATATATATATATATATATATATATATATATAATATTATTTATATATATATATATATATTATATATATATATATATATATATATTATATATATATAATATATATATATATATATATATATATATATAATATATATATATATATATATATATATAGAGAGAGATATATTTACATAGAAAGAAGCGTGTTTGTTGAAGATAAATATTACTTAAAGAGAGCCAAAAGATCCGTACAGCCGTTGACACGAGTTTCGGATTCTTTGGTCCTCATCAGAACAGCGTAGCCAAGTATGGGATGGAAAACTTGGAAATGAAAACAAGAACATCCGAAATCTCTTGCTGCAGAAGACAATCACACATTCCGAACTCTCTGGTTTGGGAGATTTGGTCAAACTTAATTGCCTTCGTGGCAAGAGTTTAAACAAATCTCCAAACCGGAGAGTTCGAAAAATATCCTAAGAATGTGTGATTGTCTTCCGCAGCAAGGGATTTTGCTTGTTGTTGTTTTTGTCATTTCCAAGTTTTCCATTCCGTACCTACTTGGGAAAGCCCTTCTGATGAGGGCCAAATATATATATATATATATATATATATATATATATATATATATATATATATATATATATATATATATTATATAATATAATATACATATATATATTATTATATCCTATATAATATATATATATATATATATATTATATATAATATTATATATATATATATATATATATATATATATATATATATATATCACTATTACATTTTTTGTATAGTTTATCAAATTATTCGAAGATCGCTGTAAAACTTCTTTCGTACAAAGAAAGTTCTCAATAGTCCCACTTCACTTGTCCTATTGGATACATATATACAAAGTTTTCATTCAAAGTAACGAAATATCAGATACACCTAACATGTTGCTGCCTTAGATAATAGTGCTTTTCATTTTCGTACTTGGTTTCATAAGTTCTAGAGATAGATTTGAAATATTTATATACAGTGAATTCTGAACCATACCAGAATCAGGTCTAGCAGTTTCGTACATGCGTTTTCATACGAAATTACCATATTTATTGTAGACAAGTTGACGAAATTCCTCAATTCAAATATTCACGAAACACTCTTTATCAATATTCATTATATACCAATTTCGTTCGTGAATTTACCAGATGTGGAAAACTCAAATTGGAATACGAAAGAATATCGCCAAAGGAGCCCAGAAATCTTCAAGGAAAATTGAGAAATATTACAGAACTTGAAACCACTGTGTATACTATTCCAAATAGACTTAATTACACTGGGTAAACTTTAACGATAATGTATATTCCACTTCATCCTACAATATGCCGAAACCTGTGGTCATTACGAAAGCAATTTCAAGATGTCAAAATTGAATTTTATAGGGGTGGAGAGCTGGGGTGAACAGTAGTGAATGGATAGTTATGGATATGGTTTCCATTGTTGAACATACTAGATATTTCACGATGTATGTAATGCATGCTCTAATGCCTCGTGAGAATTGATATAAAACTCAAATCTGAAATATGGAATTTTTATCTCTTTTATATGACATGATTTTCGTTGAAAAATATTTCAACGAATAGTAAAATGAAATGCATCTCTTCATTTTTCATGTACCAGTTATACCATTATGAAGCGAAAAAATTTTGTTTTTATCAGTAAAGTGAAGGAACGAACGCCTTAGTTTGAAGTTCAATTTAGTCAGGAATATTATTGATGTTCCATATTGACGATTGTATGCAAGATATGATCAAATTTGAATTGGGCGTTTTAGTTGTCGTCATACGTTACATGTTTCATTTCTGAATATTTTGGTTCTCATTTTTATCTATCAGATTCTTCATTAGAGTTGAAGTCATATTTCCTGCCACGAATTCTTAGAAATACTCTACTAAGAGAATTTGTTATATGAGGCCTCGGTAGCCCAGCAGTAGGGTGTAAACCGATGATTGTGGGTTCGAGTCCCACCTTGCTCTTGGGTATTGTGTATGTCCAATGAAATTTAGAGGTTCTACATATAATTAACTGTTGGGTAGTGACTCAGTTTCAAGCCTATTGGCTGTTCGGAACCGGCGTAAAACTGTACGTCCCTTGACAAAAAAAAAAACTTGTTATATAAATTTCAATTTCAAGGTAACCATTTTTTATAATAAAATCATGGAAACTAATACCAATTCATGAACAATATACTACTGTTAATAATATTCGATTTCATCAGTGTTGTGTACTGTAGGATATATTTCATTAACTTTATTCTTGCTTTCTACTCTAATACACAGCAATACGGTGATTTCTTGAGACAGCGTTATTAACTAATTGCAGGAATCATTAGCTATCTCAAGGGTAAGAAATTAAAGAAATTTCGGCGGAAGCCATACGCGTATGACCCGATGAAATATTTACTATAGTAGGTTTATGTTTCTGTCATATTATACTAATAAACTGTTAGAGATATTTAATATTATCATTTATATAGCTAATTTACTTGGAAATTATATTCAATTGCTTCGATTTGTCACTGTGGTGATTTGTGACAATGTGAATTGAAGTCATCAATTATGAAAGCAACGTGTTGTTTAATGTAAGTGTTCATTTCTTAATATTTCAATTTTCAGTGTTTAATGTATAAGATTTTAATTCATATTTCTCGCCGCGATTTTGTTCAACAAGTGCGATTCGAGAATTATGGAATCATTAAATATTCTACTAAAAGAACTTGTTACATGAGATTCAACTCCAAGGTATCCATTTTATATGATAAAACTATGGCAAATAATACCAATTCATGAACAATACTTTACTGTTTCGATAATATTCGATCTCATTAGTGTACTTAAGAAGATATATCTCGTTAAATCTTATGTTGCTTTCTTCTTTTATAAACAGCTATACGGTGCCTTCTAAGACAGCTCTATCTCTCTCCCCAGTCACTACTCATCCACCCCTGGACATAAGCCTTTCCTAGCCACTTCCACTGATTCCTATTCTAGGCTTTCTGATACCAGTTTCATGGAATCTTTCATATTTCATTCATCCTTCGCAAGGGCGGTCTGCGTATACTTCGCTTTATTTCTCTCGGAACACATTATATGATTCTCAGCGTCCATCTATCGTTGTCTTGTCTTGCTACATTACCCACCCATTGGCATTTCATTTCTGTGATTTTTCTTTATAATGTCCTTAACATTTGTTCTTCTGTGGATCTCCTCGTTTCTCATTTTGTCTCTCAGACTCACTCCCAGCATTAACCTTTCCATTGCCCTCTCCATTACCCGCAGTTTACCGGCGTTTCTTTGCGTGAAGGGAATAGTTTCCATGCCGTATGTGGTAAATGGTAAACACACAACTATTGATGCTTGGAGTTTAAAGTTTATTGGGATGGCACTATTTTTTACTATATATGACAGTAACTGAGATTGAATTCTCGCACATCACTTGGTGAAACATCATAAAGAATAAAGTATAAACTTTAAAATAAAAACACTTGGCTTATGTTTCACAATATAAAAAATACTTAGATACTGTATTTAGCAGTAACGAAAAGTCGACATGTTTTGAGTTATGAACTCATTATCAACACTGACTGCAGGAGAGTATTGCACCGTAATTTATAAAACAGACAAAAGCAAAGGTGACACCTGAAAATCAATTTGTTCGTTTACAAGGGGTAATTGACTATTATGGGCGGAACTTATTTCGAGAATTTCAAGAAGGTCAAGGCATTTTCCTTTGTTGCCTGAATGTAACAATTTGGTTTTGTTGAAATCCAGGAAATGATTGAATTTTATACAATGTTCAGAGAAGCCAGTGGTATTTTTGTTTTGTAAAATTGACTTTTTATGTTCTTCAACACGAATATTTATATTCCTTCCTGTCTGTCCAATATAGAAAGCAGGACATTCGTCGCAAAATATTTTGTAAATACCACTGTTTTCTCCGATGTTAGATTCTTCTTTATTATTGACCAAGAATGACTTCAAGTTTCTTTTATTTGTACAAATTGTTTTAACGTTATTTTTCGATAGTCTGTTACAAATTTTGCTACTCAAATTAGGCACATAATTTATTGGGAAGTATTTTTGTTCTTCAATAATAGTTTGCGTGGGGTATATTGAATGCAACAGATACTTTATTCGTTTTGTCCCAATGAGCTTGTCGATAAGACTTCCATTGTAACCGTTATTGATGGCTAATAATTTAATTGTATTAACTTTGAAAATTTGTTTCCTATAATGGAATCGGGAACAACTTATGTATGAACGAATGAAAAGCACTGAGTTTTATTTTAATGTGTTGGTTACTGTCGCTGTGAATTAAAGTATCTGTGAAGGTTGGTTTTCTATAAATGTTGAAAGTAAGAGAATTTTTACCGTTTTCGTTTTCTACTTCTTTTGTAAATTGAATCGAGTTGTATAAAGTATTTATATATTTAAGGAATTTATCTAACTGCCTATCTGTACCGGTCCAAATACAAAAAATATCATCTACATAACGCCTCCATAATGAAACGTTAGTAATTAAATTATTATCAGCATTGAAAATTTTTTCTTCTAAGTTATTCATGAAAATTTCACTCAACAAAGGCGATAACGGTGATCCCATAGGCAATCCGTCTTCTTGTTCGTATATTATATTATTGAATTTGAAATAATTCTATTTCAAACATAAGTTTAAGGCAGACATTGTTTCGTTGACTGCTTGAGTTGTTAAATTTGGGTTCATCTCTAGATATCGCTTAACAATATTTTTAACTTCTTGAGTTGGCGTGGAAGGAAATAAGTTGATAACGTCAAATGAAATTAATTTAGCATGTAGTCAGTCTTGATAATGAGTTCATAACTCGAAACATGTCGACTTTTCGTTACTGCTAAATACAGTATCTAAATATTTTTTGTATTGTGAAACATAAGCCAAGTGTTTTTATTTTAAAGTTTATACTTTATTATATATGACAGTTTACCTTATGAGACCCATGAGAGTTTTATTCGTGTAGATACTTCTGTTGATTTATTTCCTTTCACTAATGATATTGTATAACCTAGGTAATTATATGCATTTACTTTTTCGATATTGGTGCCTTCAATAGATATATTCGTACATTCTGGACTCATTATCTTTGTCTTGGAAATGTTAATTTTTTAAGATAGCAATATTTAATATTTGCAGGAATCATTATCCACATCAAGGAAAAGAAATTGAAGAAATTTCATCGCAAGCCAAACGTATAAATGATCCGATGAAATGTTTACTACAGTAGTCTATGTTTGTGTCAGATTATACCAAATGTTAAATACTTTTATTATGGTAGTTAATGTGGATAATTTGCTTGGAAAAGTATTCAATTGATTCGAGTTTCCAAGGTGGGGATTTGTGATAATCTTGGTTGATGTTATCAATGATAACAGCAGCATAAGACAATGAATTATGCCAAGAAAAGGTTGTATTATTTTTTTATAATGTGTTCATCAAATATAAAATTATAAGGTTATCTTCGGTGTTTGTGTACCTAATAGACATTTTCACTAATAATTTTTCTAGATATGAGAGTTTTAAACATATTGATGAGATTTTTCAATATATGAAGGTTGCTTTTGAAGGTTCTCCTATATTTAATATTTCAATAAAGTCACTTCGTACAATAATATCAATAACCAATAATGTGTTACAGAATAAAAAACATCTACAAATAGGTGCGTATGTAATAATTCTGAACATTCCATGAAACAAAGAACGCACCGAATATGAACGGCAAAAATTTTTCGTTATTGTCGCAGGTTTTTTTAACAATGCTCTTTATGGTATATTCCTTGGGAAATGAAGGCAGCAAAATGAGCCGAAAGCAAATAACAGTTATTTATGTACATAAGAAGAACAACTCTACAGGGCCGGCCTAAGGCGAAAATTGCAAGTGTGCTAGACTCAAATTTTATACCCCTGCCGGAGGGTCTGGGGAGGTATGGAATTTTTTGAAATTTAAGGTACAAAAACACAGTTTTTGTGTTTTGTTGCGCCTTGTAGAACATTAAATTCATCTATGAAAATATGATTCATTATTGATTGACTTGATATGTTCAGTACTCTTCCTTGTACTATAACCACAATTATGTCAAATAAACTAATAAAAGCTTAACTCTTCATTGTTCTTGTGAACATAAGAGAGTTTTTCTTTACAGTTTACTGAGAATAATTATTTTCCCAGCAGTAAGTTTGTGGATTTTTCCATATTGAATTATACCAACTGATAATGTGCAATTGTCAGAAAACTTAGGGTTTTTGAAGTCCAATGCTATTCCAACGAAAAATCTTCCACTTTTATCGGAATCTGAACCTAGGCCATCATCCAGAGATTCTAGATAATTGTATTTTCTTTCATGTAACAACCAGAGATACTATTATAATAATATTAATAAATAATTTTTATTTGCACAACCAAAATAACAGTTTATCATAACATTAAGAATATGAAATAAAACTTGACTCTATAGCTAGGTAAGAACTAAAATATTCAATTATATAACCAGGAAAAACAGATATTCTATAAAAAAAAACCAGACTCTCAGAAGTCCACCGTACTTTTAGGAGAGCTGTTATACGTCAGGAAAATTCAAAAAATATAATAACTCATTACGTTCAAATCATTCAAGCAGAGTATTCAGGTTAATTCTTCTTTTATTTCATGTTGTTTCTTTCAGTTTTGCTGGCAAGTACTTAGTTTTGTCCATTATACTCAAAACCTCTTTCTTCAGTTGGTAATGAAAGTAGACATGTCAGAGATGTTTTCTTGAATCTTTTGAATGTTTTTTTAATTTTTGAATGAATAGGTGTTCTATCATACTGCCTTTTCATGATGTATACATAGTTCCTCTAACCAATTAATTTATTCGTCCTCTCCTTTATTTTATTATTGATTTTCATGTTCAATGATAAAAACTCAGTGTAAATTTCAACCTGATGTAGGTAGGTTATCTACTGTTCAACAGAGATAATATTGTCCTCAATCGAAATACAATGAACCACTGGAAAATACAAAGTCTAAAAAAACACAAATTTCGAAAACTCAAAACGAAGTGAATGTAAATACCATTACAAACAATGTAAACAATCCGTTAATGCTCTAGTACCGATATTAGCCGTTCCGGCGCTACGATCTTAATTTCAGACGCCAATTGGCTAGAAAAGCAAAGCCGGAGGAGGAAGGCAGGAAAATAAGTCACAACACTTTCCGCGCCCCGCCACGAGACGACTTTTCTACTGACCTTGGACCTTGGTTAAGGGCATCAGACTTAATGTATTTCAGAACTCATTGGGGTAGCCGGGTAGATCTTCGGTTTCACATTGAATTTTATAGTCGGCGGCAAATCATTGGAAGCTTGGGATGTAGAGGGGAGTGTACAGCGGTTTAGTGTCCAAGCTTTCAATGATATGCCGGCGAGTATAGTTTAAATATTTCTGCCCAATATTTAAATCAGTTTCTAAAAATTTTCCAATTTAATAATTTTTTTTTTTAAAATTGGTCAATTTAATGCCCCTCCAGAAGGCTTGAGTGTGCGGCTGCATACTTCGCACACCCCTTAGGCCGGCCCTGCAACTCTACGACAAAGGATGGAGAAAACTGCCTCTTTCGGGAATATTGCCCTATAATCTTCATGTTTTCGAACATTTTTTCGGTTACAAACAATTTTTTTGGATTCAGCTCCGAATAAGACTCCCGTTCAATGTTTTATGAAATTTTTTCAGCTCATATATTCATAGCATATACATCTTTTATGGAAGGAGAAAATGATAAATTGATTTCAAATTGCTTCAAGAAAAAACCATATTTCATATTGACAACATCTCAATTGTAGGTGTATTAATATAAAAATACGATACTCATTTATAATGAAAATTTTGAGTATTTTACTAAAAATATGTGAAAATTTCAATCAATTCGTTGAATATAACGATTTGAAATGAGCAGCCAAGAGAACTGATGTATTAGGGATTTATAAATTTCATATCGATGAGCTCAATTTTCAACATGCATATAATTAATATAGAAAGAATTCAAATTCATGAGAATATTTGAAATTACATTTTATAAATAAACCTTTGATAAATAGCAAGAAACAATCTTGGAAAGTGGCTTATATAAATATTTAACAACTCACTCTTTTCAAATTTGTTCTCTATTTTCCATATAAGTTAATTAAATTATTAAGTTATTCATTTTGCTGACACTTGATGAAGAAAGGGGTTGAAAACATATCAAAAATTGAAATGAAATGAAAATATAATTTATGTTCAATACTTCTATTAATTCCTTGAGTAATGAACTGATGTCAATAATTCAACGAAGAAAAAACTTGACATATCGTAGATTTTCAAATCTATTGATAAAAATAATTAAATAAACAAGTGCCTATTCATTTATTTCCGCCGTGAATGTCATTTTCACAATGCTGCCTCATTTTGTAGACACTTACGATATTGATTTTATTATACGAAACATGCGAACGATTTGATTATATTGATAGACTTCCGAAAATCATCACCAAGTATTTATTGAATATCAATTCCGAAAGAATAAACATCAACAGATATTTCTCCTTGAGCTGATGATATTTGCATAGGATCATCTAAGTATACTAGAACTTTATTGAGGTCTGAAATTCCAGCTGGCGCACTCTGACGGCCAGATGGATGAAGTTTTTATTTTCAACGTGAACATTAGGCAATTGTATGTACAAATTTCTGATATCTTACAAATTACAGCGAGAAAGATGAAAAATAGAAAGTGTAAATTTGGCAAAACGTGGAATCAGCAAGTCTAGAGAGTGCTGTTGCGTGAAAAGTTGTAAGTAATTCAAAAGCATATACAAATACAAGTGTTAGCGTTCATCGGTTTTAGAAGCAAACAAAATTTTCTCTGATCCTTGAAGGTATGGTAAATCAATCTGAAGAACAATCACACAACTCTGAGAATGATAGTGTGTTCTTTGCATTTTACAAGAGAAAACTACAGTCATCCAGGAAATTAACTCCTATGGTTGAAATTTAAGTTAAATTTCTTTATTAATGAAAATTCAAGATTCTGCAGCCAAAAGGAGAGTTCTGAAGAAAACATCCGTTTCTACATGTAATCTTTCAAAAGCTTATGATATGGAAAGTAATTTGAAAGCAGATCGAGCAAGTTCAGAAAGTAGAATTAATCGAGACGTTAAATCTGATACATACTCAAGATATCCAGAATATCGTCTCAATTTCATAAAGAAAGTCTTTCTCGGCGCAAGTCGAGTCCTAAATGTCGGATTGAAGTTGAATGCTGAAACTCAAACGGAATAAAGTAGTTTCACATAAAAAGATTTTGAGCCTAGTATCAAGAAATTTAACGATTCTGAAGTGCAAGTATATACTTTGAATCAGAAAGACAGAGTTTTATATATTCAAGTGGCAAAAAGCAGTAAATGAAGTTCTCTTCATTTTTCCCACATTTTATGATGAATTTGCATCTTTTCAACCTATCTATCACCTTGTCTGTATTTTCTCTGGAGTTAGTTTTCACCTGCATATCGCTTCACACTTTCACTTGAAACTAACATGGTTATGAAAAACTCAAAAACTTTCAAATCTCTCATATTACCTACCCGTGTTCAAAGTTTGTTTTGAAGCGACATGTTTTGACATTTTCATTCAAGTTTCAACTTTATGTCAGATCCCAATATGAATCCAATATAGTAATGTCCGTGATTCATCGAGGTCTGAGAGGCCCATTTTTAGATTTTTAGATCCTTGCCGAATATTGCAGGTGTCACTGACAAGTTGAATAAAATACTGAAGCCAGTGGATGACGGGTCGTTGAGGATTCCGAAAAAGTACATCTTGACTAAAAGAACATTGTTCTCCAAAACAAAGGACAGGATACCGATTTCTCAAAGGGCATGAGTAGTAAACAGGATTGATTGTGGGAACTGTGATGGGACATATATTGATCAGACGGGCATATCGTTGAAAAACAGGATAACTTCACATAAGAGTGACGTACGTTTACTTAAAAGTTCATGTGTCTTGGCTAAACACTGCATTGATGCGGGCCAACATTTAAATTTTGACAATACCAAAATTATGGACTGCGAACCTATCCTAGCAAGGAGTGAGATCCTGGAAATGGTAAGGATACACCAGACAGATAATGTAATTAACAGCAGGACTGACGTACAAGTATTGAGTTCCATATATGCGTTCCTTATAAGAAAGGACTTGGATTCTAGTAGGCATCGAAATTGGATGAACAATACACGTTAGACGGACGATGAATGATTAAGAAGAAGAGAATAATTTTGCCCGTTTCTTTTTTTGGCTTTGGCTCTCTGTGGTTCTGTCTTGTCATTGGTTATGTATTTGTATAATGTGAGGTTCGTCGGAGGCACAGCTGTCTTTTTGGATTTGTTTATTGTAATACTTTGATTATTTTGTTTTACCTTCAGTAGGTCTCTGACAGCTTTTATTGCAACATTCTCTTGTGTAGCAGGCATATAACCTCATATTTGTTTCGAGGTAACGTTTTATGGCGTTTGTTGTTTAGTGTTAATTTAACTTATAATTGTTGGAGCAAAGTGTTCTTTCTTGAGTAGTACAAATAAAGAGCCTCACATTTCTCTCACACTCGTAGTGCTGTTTTCCCCGAATACCTTTTAGTTATATATATATATATATATATTTATCTAGAAAATTCTCCAATATTTTACGCTTACGTTTTATATGAAAATTCACATTCTACACAAAAATAATCCATATATTGTGTTGATAAAATGATTATTATTATTGTTATTGCTAAGTATAATGAGAGCCAATAGAGTTTTTTGTATGGCTCTATAGAAGAAATAAAATAAAAAAATTAAGAGTTAGTTATTAAATTAGAGTAGTACACTTAAATTCTGAATCTATCTAATTCGTCCAAACGATTTTTGAAGAAATTGACTGAAGGTGTAGAAATAATATCCGCTTTAAAAGAGTTCACATGTCGAATATTTAATTTGGAAGAAAGTTCTCCCGAACATTAGTTAACAAGTTTTTTTAAAAATCATATATAATGGCTGTTATCTTGATTCAGTTTCTGAAAAAGATCAGTAAGATTACTCCCCACATAGTCTTCATGAATTTTAATTTATATAACATTTGATCGTAAGATATTCTTGAACGAACGTATAACTCAAAATATTGCTTCAATATCCTATTTCTCTAAGAAGAACAAATGTTGATTCTGCCGAAATTGGTTTATGGAAACGGCGTTATTCCCCTTATAACAATTAGAGTGTTGTTGAGGAAATGTCAATTCTAGCATATTAAGCATTACGAATGTAAAGGAACATATAAGCACGTTACTGCGAGGGTTGAAATGAACTGTATCATTTGTCCTATGGCTGTCAGCACTTGAGTTGGGACATACATAATTAACTTCATTTACATTTCACGCGGACGTTGTAATGGCCTCAGCACTTCAAAATAGTCTGATATATAGATCGCCTTGACTAGAATGTCATTCATGGAATGAAACTAAATATATATGTCATACATAGTAATCAATTGATAAGATTTCAAGATTTTGATTCTGAAAATGTCAACGATTCACTTATAGACTACAGGCCCATATCAAAAAATGGATGGGTCATATGAACCACCAGGTGATGTATATAGGACGATATAAGAGCATAAAATAATAAGATTCAGCACTATGCCGTCACTTGAAAGCTGTCCAACTGAGTGCGGGTGAGAATTCAAAAGTGCAGGTAGAGGGAGTACATTTTGGTAATATATTTTTGTACGGCATTTTTACCATGGATAGATCCATGAAAAATAATGAGAAAGCGCGCAGTGCCGTAAAAAAATGGTGCGCCACAAAGTCGGTAATTTTTTTTGATTTTCTGACAATTTCCAGGGTAAATTTGGTCATTTCATTCTGTACGGCATCAGTTTCATACTGTTTCAATACAACTTCTAATCCATTATTCGGCAACGCCGTACAAAAATCATGCGACAAGGGGAAAAAATCGAGGGTTGCAACCCCTCCCTTTCCGTGGTCCGGGGGGTGATTTGAAACAACATAAAATTAATTTATTTTGAAAGTATTTTATGCATAGATAATATTTTTTTACATGCCGTACATGGTATGTAGGGGGAAACAAACTCTAGGAAAAATCCATAGAACGAAATGTAAGAAAAATCCATATAACGAAATGTAAGGTGAAATTCATGACGATATTTTTTTATACGGCATTAAGATAGTTTATTTGTACTTAATGCAATAATTTATAAAAAGTTAATGCCGTACAAATCTGAAAGTTCATATTGATAAAAAAGTAATAAAAATATTAAATAAATATAATTTACATATATATCGTCATTTTCATCAGCCTAATAGATATGGTCTGCATTAAAATGTACGGCATCATTTTTTCCTAATTTATTTATCTTAATACTATTTAAAACAAGGGAAAAATGTAGAAAATTGCTATATTTTATTAATATAACAATTAAATTTTACAATATCATGTTAAAAAAAACAATGCCGTACAGAGTCAAATGATTTTACAGCTTTATAAATCAAGTATACCATGAAATTGAGATATTTATTAATATATATTCAAATGAACAATAATTTTTTGACGGCATTATTTTTAATAGCGCTTTTAAGTGCTAAATAATGTTTTGGAACCGAAGCCCTACTTTTTCAAATCACCCCCCAGACCACGGAAAGAGAGGGGGACTGCAACCCTCGATTTTTGCCCCTTGTCGCATGATTTTTGTACGACGTTGCCGAATAATGGATTAGAAGCTGTATTGAAACAGTATGAAACTGATGCCGTACAGAATGAAATGACCAAATTTACCCTGGAAATTGTCAGAGAATCAAAAAAATTTACCGACCTTGTGGCGCACCATTTTTTTACGGCACTGCGCGCTTCCTCATTATTTTTCATGGATGTATCCATGGTAAAAATGCTGTACAAAAATATATGACCAAAATGTACTCCCTCTACCTGCACTTTTGAATTCTCACCTGCACTCAGTTGGACAGCTTTCAAGTGATGGCATAGTGCAGAATCTTATTATTTTATGCTCTTATATCGTCCTATATACATCACCTGGGTGGTTCATATGACCCATCAATTTTTTGATATGGGCCTGTAGTCTATTAAATTTGATTTAAACATTGTAGCGTATGTGATTCCTTAGCACGCTAACATAGCGTTTTCAAAAAGTCTGGACATACTAACCAGATTGCGCTCTTCAAGTACTTGTTGCGATTTACGCAATATACAAAATCAAATCATGAAAAATATACAAGTTAACTATGGTTAATTTATCACGATGGGGTTCTGCATTTTCGATCTAAGCGGTAATTTCCAATATTGTTGGTGGAGGGCGCTCTGGGTTATTGTCCAGACAGTGTTACCGACCACGATTTGAATTGGGGAACAATTGGAAATTTGTTTCTTCAATCCGAGTCAAATAAGCTGCACTGATGAGGTCTAATAATATCGAAACAGCTGTATGCAGATTTTGAGTCGGGGTGACTTGACCATTTTCCTTGTTCACTTTGTGTAATGTATGAAATTGACCATGGCCGACAAGTATGTTTTTCATGATTCGATTGTTGTATTTTGCGTATTGAGCGACTAGAATATTCGGAGCGCACTCTCGTGAGTATATCCTAAGGCAGGGGTGGGGAACTTATTTTCTACCAAGGGCCATTTGGAAATTTATAACATCATTAGCGGGCCAAACAAATAATAATAATAGTTTTTGCTGTTCAACAAAAAAATATATATATTATAAATAAACAAGTAGTAGTAAAAAATAAACAAACATAAAATATATCCATTTTTAAACATAATTAACTCGTTCTAATCCTAATGCGATGGCTGGAACTGTCTTTCTTTGCTGAGTCGTGTGATATTAGCTGATATTGATGATGTGGCTACTCGCAACTGATTTTCCAGGTTTACGTCGGTCAATCTGGAACGCAGTCGTTTCTTTGCGATCGCAAGTTTCGAAAAAAACTGCTCGCAACAGTAAGTTGTTCCAAATACTGATGCATATTTCAATGCATGTCTCCTCAAAGTGGGAAATTCATCATTGCGTATGTAATGTTTATAGAACTCAAGCAGTGGGAGATTGTTGTATCTAGCTTTTAGCTCAACATTAGTTTGCAGCTGAATGATTTCGTGTTAGAGGTTATCAGGCAGATCAGCTGGTTCCACATTGAACGGTGTAGCAAAGATGTTCAATTCAATATTAGGATTCAACGGAAACTTGGATACGTATCCTTACATCACTAAGTCGTCAACACGATGTTTATCAGCAGTCGGCGTATTATCACTGCAACATGAACGTATTCACTCGCGGGCCAGATCAAATGACTTCGCGGGCCGCATGCGGTCCGCGGACCGGAGGTTCTCCACCCCTGTCCTAAGGTTTTAAATCACTATGTTAGTGTGCCTTGGAATCATATACACCACTGTTGTAGAGTAGATATCTTCATATCAGGAGGTACGTGTTTAAGCGACGATTTCTGCATTTTCAGTCTAAGCGGTGAATTGTTGTTTCCCAATATCCTTGGTGAAGGGCGCTCTGGGTTGTTATCCACACAGTGTTACCGATCACAGTTTGAATTGAGGAACAATTGGAAATTTGTTTCTTCACTCCGAGTCACTGACGAGATCTAATAAGATCGAAGCAGCAGTATGTAGATTTTCAGTCGATGTGACTTGACGTTTTTAATAATTCACCGTTGGATTGTTAATGTGATATCCGCGTAGCGGACTACATAAACAGAGCACATTTGGGAAGTTATTTGATATTTTTTTTTAATTATTGAAGAATTTTTCTTGTTTACTTAATGTAGTATGCAAATAGTGATTAAATATCGACTGTACAATGTTTTGATATTGTGAAGGTTTGTTTATCGGGAAGCGGGAATTAACTTATTTGTTTTTATTCTCTATATCTCATCAATTCTTCATTGACTTCATCAGGAGAAAGCTGAAAAATATAATAAAAATGGACCAAAATACTAAACTTTCAATCAATGAAAAATTCAGTTAAATCCTCAAAATCTGAAACTAATAACCAACCATGAACCTCATCAACAAAATCACGGACGAAAACTTAATATACAATACGAGTAGTGACTAACTTTAGATTTTTCAATTTTTCAGTAGATTTGTCATTGATTGTAAGTTCAGTAGTGTCCATTTTTATTATAACAAAAAGTTATAGGGGCAAGCCACCTTCCGTAATATGTATTATATGTTTATATATATATATTAGTTATTTATGTGCTAAGTGCGTTATATAGATCCTAACTCCCGGAGGGTAACATTCGGCCCGAGGGCCTCTGACCCGAGAGATGCATGTTGCCCGATGAGCGTTAGGATCTAGTAACGCACGCGGAGCATACAAGATTTTATTTTTCACGAAAAAATTATTTTATTATAATGAAAAATCGATTTTAAAATCGGTTAATTGCTCCTATACTCTCCATTTTCCTTCTCATAGTAGGCATGTCATTTGTTGATATTTTGACGTGAATATTTTTGTTATCATATTTGTTATCATATTTAGTGAATGTCATTGCTGCTTTCGTTGTGAGGTCTTATAGAAATAATGGAAATGAAAATGAATTTTCCCAAGAATATCATAGAAAATGCACCCAAAGCTGCGAATAATTCATTGCCGGAGAAATCCAGAGTAGTATACGACAAGGATTATGAAGTATTCAATCAATGGAAGTTGCTTCATTTCTCCTCGTACAATGAGCGTGCGTTATGATCTATAATGCCCGCTCATAACGCCCTAGGGCATAATGAGTGTATTCATAGCAACCGTATCTAAGGTAAAATCAACAAATAATATACAAGTGGAAAATATATATATATATATATATGTATAAATATATATATATATATGTATAAATATATATATATATATATATATATAATATTTATATATATATATATATATATATATATATATATATATATATATATATATATATTCAGTTGACTCTGAAGAGTAGGCAGGTTGAGACTTCAGAGTTGACAGGAAGAAGTACGGTTGGTGGAGTAGGCAGGTTGAGACCACGCAATCGTATCATTTCTGATTCCTCCTAATTCGATTCGTGGAGTAGGCAGATTGAGGCCACGTATCTGAATAATTTTTCCTTCTAATTCTCCTGAAGATGGCTTCGCAAAAGGAGCCGAAGCGTCGAGCATTTTCAAATCTTTTACGCGGTTCATCCCGAGAACCAAGTTTTTCATATATATATATATATATATATATATATATATATATATATATATATATATATATACATATACACTCGTTTCACATAATCTTGTAGAAAATAACAGTTGATAAATTAAGCTACTAAATCTTTCATCGTAATAATCGAAGACTTAGAAAATTAGGTCAACATAATCAATTTGAAAGTGACTCCTTGAAAAGGTCACGTTAAATGCCTCAATATTCGGCATAACATGGCTCGAGGAACTTAGCTGTACCACGTTTTCTAGTTTGAACAAAGCAGATACGTTCATGTTAGGGATTGTAGGGAACGATTTAATTTGAAGCTCTTCAGGGACTTCTAGTGTCGTTTACGAAAGGAATAATTGATTCAGGTCTGTCTCTAAGGACAAGATAAATCGAAATTAATATTAGATTATTTTCCGCACCCAACTCAATAACTACTTTAAATATGCTACTAAAATAAGTTGATCGATGAAAATGGAATGAAATATTTATTTTATTTGGGTTTCAACTTGAAAATCTGTACCTAATTTAAAAGGATATATTGATATATCAATGATAATGAAGCTGTTATCATATAGAGGTGTAAATATTGTGAATTAAACATCAGATTCTAAAGCGCAAGTTTTTATATTTTAAGTATATTATAGTGTATTTCATTAATATGCATATATATATATATATATATATATATATATATATATTTATAATTATTTATTCGAATTGTTGTTGCCTGTGAACTTTTTCTAATCTCTTGATAATTATTAGCAATAACAGGCTTCTTGAATCTCGATTTTATTAAATATATACATATATATATATATATATATATATATATATATATATATATATATATATATATATATGTATATATATATATACATATATATATATATATATGTATATATATATATATATATATATATATATATATATATATGTATATATATATATATATATACATATATATATATATATATATATATATATATATGTATATATATATATATATATATATATATATATATATATATATATATATATATATATAATATATATTATATATATATATATATATATTCAAAGCTATATATTTATATTTTTATATATATATATATTTATAGAAATATTTTTTTTAATTATGAACTGAAATGGTGCACCTTTCGAAAAATGTAGGAAGAAGCTTTTGATGTACTTTTTGTACGGTCAAATAATTAGTTTGTTGGGTGATGTTCAATCCCTATTGATCGTTCGGAACTGTCGTTAAACTGCAGTTCCCTAGTGAGTTGAAGAAACAAATTTATCATTAAAATTAGATGGTGTATTCTCTAACTTAGTTTTACAGTATATTCGATATAAATCCTTCAAAGTGTTAGTAGGTAATATATATAAGCTTTTATCACGTTTTTTGTTTCCGAAACGCAGAAATATATCACTTTGGAGCAACAAAGTGGGACGGCCGCCAATTTACCTACATGACTTAGCATTTTTTCAACTATTTCATTTAAGTTCAATTAGAAAAAAAATGTTTTCTCACTGTTCAGATTCAATCTCCATTTCACTACTACGATATCAATACACACATTTAAAGCATAAAAAGCCTTTTAAAATAACTATCTATATGTATACGCATCAAAACCACATATATAAAGTCCTCTCAAGGACATAAAAAGAAGGGACCGCTGTCACGTCACCCTATTTCCTTCGGGAAAAGAAACAACCATTATCAATTCCGGTTGTTTCGAAAGTTGGTCGTTTCCTCAAAACAAAATAATTCCTAGGTATGGAAAGTGAAAAGTTTTAATGAGCGTATTTTCGATACAAATTTACGTCACTCTTCAGTTGAAATAAAAGGTTAATCTTGTTGAAACTTTTCATAACAATCGCAATATCTACAAACATTTTGCCAAGGAGTATTTAAAATAATAGAATTATGTGATAACAAACAAGATGTTGATTCACTGAAACTAACAGATCTGGTTTATTGAATTTATTCAAGTAACTAGTTTGTACGTTATGTACGTATGTTCTTTATAATTCACTGTTCAGTAAGTAATAAGTTTTTTTCCATTAATATTTTTGGTCTCAAATCGGAATCAAAAGTGATAGTAATGCGTAGACAAAATTTTTAGTATATTGTATGCGTGACAATAAAGCTCCGATTTCCTCATTTTTTTATCTATCCAGATGATCCTGGTCAGGACACAAGGACAAAGTTATAGAATTATTCTATTACCATTATTCTTTATTACGTGTTCAAATTTTAAAGTCGGTAAAAAAGGATTCCGTCATATACCTACTTGGGGGGCGTTCAAGTATTACGTAACGCAATTTTTGAAGATTTTTGACCCTCCCTCCCCCCTATGTAACGCAGCGTAACGTTTTCATGAACCCCTCCTCCCCCCTATAAACGTTACGTAACACCCAAGTGACCATTTTTACCTCAAAGTCACAAATATGTTGCGCAAAGTACCGAAAAGTTGCTAAAATACCTTATATATATATATTATATATATATATATATATATATATATATATATATATATATATATATATATATATATATATATATATATATATTTATGTTCGTATGTATGTATATAAGTATGTATGTGCGTATGTATTTTAAACTTGTTCATACGATAAAGGTCGCACTTTTGGAGCAATAGGGTTAAAAGTTTGTAGTTAGATAGTTTCGTACGATATCTTCAATGTGATGGCTTTTAGTACCAATTGGTTGGGGAGTTAAATAATAATAAATAATAAATCTTGTTTACACGATAAAGGGCGTAATTTTGGAGCAATAGGATGGAAAGTATGTAAGTACATAGTTTCATATGATATATTGGGTGGGATTGCTTGTTGGGGATTTACCTCGGGGGGGAAATGAACCTTGTTTACACGATAAAGGGCGCAATTTTGGAGCAATAGGGTGGAAAGTTTGTAAGTAGATAGTTTGGTATGATATCTTGGGCGGGATTACTTTTGAAATGAAATCAAATTTTTTTTGGTGGGAATTGGTTAGAGGGTTGGCCCCCCGGGGAGGAATTAAATCTTTTATACACGTTAAAGGGCGCAATGTTTGTAAGTAGGTAGTTTCGTGTGATATTCTGAATGGGATTTCTTTTGGTAGGAATTGGTTGTTGGGTTGACCTCCGATAAAGGAAAGAAATCCTGTTTGCACGGTGAATGGCGCTATTTTGGAGCAATAGGGTTGAAACCTGTGGGTAGTTTCGAATGATATTTTCGATTATACTGATTTGGTGGTTTGATTGGGAAGTTGAACTTCCTCAACGGAAGGAAATGATTCTTGTTTACGCGATAGATGGCTCAATTTTGCAATAGGTTTGAAACCTCACAAGAAGTAGTGAATGCTTGCATAATCCTTTGTTTAGCTGACTAGGTACCGTGAGCTTGCTTGGGGTCTGAAGGATTTCGCATGGCCACGGTGGCGGCAGGATAGTAGATATTATCCGGAAAGGACCCGAAAAGGATGATTTCAATGCACTCCTCAAGACGAAACAGCAGGATTCAAACGCGCATTTAATTACTTCAAAAAAATATTGCTACTCACGGACGTGAGCGCTATACCATTTTTATTTATTCTTTAGCCGTTTTCTTAATTTCGTTGGCATTTTTTGGCACAGTTGCGGCAGCAAGTCAGCATGAGAGCCTTTATGCAAAAACAGCTGATGATGCAAATCTCTTTTGGGGACATTACAGTATGAAGGTACTTCTACAACACTGACTACAGCAATGTGCTTCTGTGTATAATGCGTTTAAAACACCTAATCAAAAATAACAACAGAAACAAAATATGAATGACAAAGAATACAGTCGAGGTATTCCCATAAAACATAAAAGGATAGAGTTGCCAACTTGGGAGTACAAAATAAAACTGACAATAAAAATACAATCGAGGGATTCTCCGTGAGACATAAACGAAAAGGGTTCCCAACTTGGGCGATTCAAATTCCCTAGTTTTTTATTTCAATAAAAATCAATGTTACGTAACGCGTTGTTTGAACCCCCTTCCCATCCCTGTAACGCATCGTAACGTTTTACAAGACCCCCCCCCAAATTGCGTTACGTAATACTTGAACGCCCCCTTGTCAAGCTGACAAAAGCTTGATAAAATTATAGTTCAAGATCCCAGAGTCTCCTGTCATTACTTATTTTCAGTTATAATATCACAAGAGCATCGAAAATAATCGATTATACTTCCGAGTCACGAGACGTATTTTGCGAAACATCCACGAGAGCGCAGCTCAAGTGATGTTTTAAGAAAATACGTCGAGTGACGAGGTCAGTATAATCGATTATTTTCGATTGCTCGAGTGGTATTCGTTACGATTATATAACAAATAAAAAATGTTAATTTTTTTTGATAAATGTCGAAACATCGTCAATATGAAAACATTTACATTTTGACACGAGGCGAAACACCAAAACGGTTATATCACGTCGTCAAGGATATATTCACTTATCAATACGCAGTAGTTGCAAAATTCACGGATTCTATTGGCTTATTCATACATGAGTTCTATAATCTTAGCAATATCTGTGGGATAAAGTAGTGCGTTCGTATGTACTTTCAGTGCATGCATACCTGTTAGCCTGTGCCGACGGCCAATGTATAGCTACTAGGTGCTAAAAGAGGGCAAAAACTTACTATTCTTAAATTCTGAGGGCAGATTATTGTATATACTTGAAAAAATACTGTAAAAATTAATAATTATGACTGCCAGGCAATTTCAGTCGGCGGAAGCCTTTGCCAAACGCTTTGAAGGTCCAAACAAAAATTTGGAATATTATTTATATTCTCAGTCTTGATTATTATATATGATACTCGGGGTACTATTTGAATACCTTCTGTAAGCAGCCAGACCGATCGTGAGGGCCAAAAATTCTACCAGATACACAATTAAGAAGTATTCCTATGTGTATCGGCGCAATTTCATGATTCGCCCATTTAAGCGCGATAGTGATTATCTATGCGCGTCAATCTCCCTTCTATTCTACTCTAGCCAGCTCTATGTTCGAGTATTCGTGTTTTTGTGTTCAGTGTTTACATTTTATCAAGTCTGTTCAAAACACTGTTGTTGTAAAATATATATTAAACACAAAAGTACGTAAACTCAAACTCTCGAACATAGAGTAGATTTAAGTAGATAGTAAGTATAGAAGGGAGATCAACGCACATAGATAATTATTACTCACGCGCTTAGACGGGCAAATCATGACATTGCGCTCATACTCATAGGGACACTTCTTAATATGTGCCTGGAAGGATGTTTGGCCCCAACAATCGGTCTGGCTGCTTGCATAAGGTATTGAAATAGTACCCTGAGTATCATATACAAAAATCAAGGCTGAGAATATAGGTACCATTCCATTATTTTTCTGGGAGCTTCAAAGTATCTGGCAGTATATAATTATTAATTCTTACAGTATTCTTTAAAGCATATCTATATGAAAATCAGCCCTGAGAATTTGAGAAATGTCATTTGAGATTTTGCTCACTTTTAGCACCTGGTACCTGGAAATTGGCCGTCAGCCCAAGCTAGCAGGTATGCATGCATTGAAAGTGCATACGAACACAATTTCATCCCGCACGTATTATTGCTGAGAAAATAAGTCAGGTCTGAGACTCTGAGATCTCGCTCTATTATTCGGATCATCATGCTTAAAACATTCGCACAATCTGATGAAATGATTGAATAGTCATTACGTTTGGAAATTTTTAAAATAATGGGTCTTAAAGATCTTTATCCGTGTCAAAGATGGGAAAAATGACGTTACAAAACTCCTTTACATCACGCTAATAAAAGCGTGCTTAAAAGGATATATATATATATATATACATATATATATATATATATATATATATATATATATATATATATATATATATATATATATATACTCTAGTTGACCCGGCAAACGTTGTTCTGCCATATAAATTATTTTTATCTATTTATATTTTTATCTATTCATCTATCTGCCGATGTATCTTCATCTATCTATCTATTTATTGATCTAGATAGTTATCTATATTTCTATCTATCTATCTATCTAACTATCTATCTATCAATCTATCTGACATGGGAAACATTGTTTAAATTATTAAAATGGCTATTAAAAAAATGGGTTGTTGATAGAAGGGTGAAAATTCAAAGTTGTATGTATTTTTTGATGCAACATCATAGAAAAATCAAAATAGAAATTTTGTCCAAAAAGTTTATCAAAATATTTGGGGTGGATCACCCTAATCATTAGGGGTATGAAAAATATATTACGACCTATTCTCAGACCGACTATTGTTATTTTCGATTGCCATCTTGCAACCCTATTGCGGATCTGTGGATAAAATGAAAAAAAAATGAAAATAGCGATGGAAAAATAGGGATTGATCGTAGGAGGGTGAAAAATTGAGAGTAATATGAATTTTGCTAGTCTAAGTCATGACAAAATGAAAATAAAATTCTTGCCAAAAAAATTGAAGTTTATAATTAACAAATAAAAAATAGGGGTTGATCGCAAAGGGGTGAAAATTCAGGGTTTTATGTATTTTTGAATGCTGTATCATAAAAAAATAGAACAGGAAATTTTGTCTGCAAAATAAAATAAAAAATTAGGCGGTGCACCACCCTCAACATTTAGGGAAATGAAAAATAGATGTTGTCCGATTCTAAGACTTAGCCGATATGCACACAAAATTTCATGAGAATCGGTTGAGCCATTTCGGAGTAATTTAACAAATAAAAAATAGAGGTTGATCGTAGAGGGGTGAAAATTTAGAGTTGTATATATTTTTGGATGTTGTATCATAAATAAAATAGAACAGAAAATTTTGTCTAAAAAACAAAATAAAAAATTTAGGGGTCGGCCACCCCCAATCTGTAGGGGGATGAAAAATAGATGTTGGCCGATTCTCAGACCTACCCGATATGCACACTAAATTTTATGGGATGAGCCATTTCGGAGGAGTTTAACTTCTAACACCGTGACACGAGAATTTTATATATTATATATATATATATATATATATATATATATATATATATATATATATATATATATATATATATATATATATATATATATATATATATATATATATATATACTTTGAAAAAAATTTCGGTTTTTGATTTCATTTTATTTCGTTAAATATAACAATTGTTTCGCCAAACACAGTGGCTTCAACAGATGAGTAATTCCAACTTTTTTTTTAACTCGAGGGACCTAGAGTTTAACGCCGTTTCCGAACGGCCAATGGGCTTGTAAACGAAGTACATTACCCAACAATTTATTTTTATAAATAGAACCACTAAATTCCTGACATACACAACACCCAAGAGCAAGGTGGGACTCGAACCCACATCCTCGGCTTACAAGCGGTATACCTTACCGCTGGTCTAACGAGGCCTCCAATTCAAACTTATTTTACTGATAGAAGATCTTGAAAATCTAGAAATGGGAAATACAAATGGAGATGAGAAAACCTAAACGGTTGACAGGTAAATAAAAGTATAAAAGTGAGTAAACATAACAGGTAAAAAAAAATGAATATTTCACTAAAATAAATTTAACACTGTTAAATTTATTTGCTCAATCAATTGGTTAATTATATATAAAGTGTGTTAAAAAACAACGTTTCACTGCATAGGGAGCTGATTATAGACCTCAAAATAAGTAAAAAATACATATAAACATTGGTCCGCAAATTACCATTTTGGAGATATGAGCGATTTTCGGTTTCCAAATTAACTACTAGCACAACCAAATACGATATTCGATTTATTTTCATCTTCCAGATGCCTTGTTTACTGAACTTACAATTAAAATGTTTTTCAGTCAGTTCATGAAAAAAATCACAGCTGGCATCAAACATTCCCGCATTCCTTAACTTCTTTCAGAATACCTTGCCTGATTTTCTAGATTTGGTACCTTTAAATCACTGGATGAATATTTAGTTTATGCAAGATGGAGCGCCCCCATATTATACACTCGAAGTAAGGGAACATTTAGATCAAACATTTCCAAGAAGATGGATAGGACGAGGAGGTCCAGTGCCATGGCCCGCTAGATCTCCCGATTTGAATCCTTTGGACTTGGTGTTATTTGAAAAGTTTAGTGTATGTAAAGTCAGTAAATAACATCGAAGTGTTGTGGTGGATGTAGATCAGTAGGTCAGTGTTGCGATGAGTAGATGAAGAATGTTATAGTTATACTTTATATTGTTTGTAAACTAACTGCAAGTACGATACACTTACTCTGCAAGTACGTGAGGCCAAGGCCGATATATTGATAAACACTGATATATAAATCAGAGGGAATTTAAGATAGGAAGCAAGTAAGACTGAGAGATAGACTCGTCACGCTGCCCGAGCGGTCAGCGCTAAGCCTATATTCAGTAATGCTATAAATAAAGACTAAAAGTATAGTATGAACCTGTGCATCATTTAACACCCAGGACCAGGCATTACATGGCGATCCTGCCAGTTGTATTGTTGTAATTGAAGAAAGTGAAAGTTAGTGAACAAATATGGGAAGAAGAAGAAATGATCATTGCCCATAGAAAAGCTGGTTGCTTCGCAGTAGTTCCGGAGATGACGACCCAGGCCATCACGAGGACCGTAGGAATGGGTATACTGGCTGTGAACGCAGGTAGAATGGAAGTCACTAACCGCGATGTTGCAGAAGGTTAAGGTAGGATCTACCCTTGTGTAAATGGCAGAGATATGGACGTATAAATATGTGTAAATATAGAGTGAAATGGACATTGTTTTTAAAAATGAAGAAAAAAGAGACATTATTTTTTTTTAAGAAGAGACATTAATTTTTTATTATTAGTTATTACATTAATGAATTTTTCTACATTAAGTTATGACACTGACCTGACCTAAGTATTTCATTATTGTTTTTTTTATCATTATTAATTCTAGTGTTATTTTATCATTATTAATTTTATTATTAGATTTAATGTTATTATGGGGTTCCGTCTGTCATGCAATAATCGTAAGTTAAGTTTAAGAGGGAATTTTTTTTAATTTGAAATCATTGTGGATAAATATCATTATTTTTTTGGAAGTATTCCTATTCAAGATTATGGAAATATTATATATAGTGTGCAATTAGAGAAATGAGTATTCACGCGTTCTATTGCATTAGAATGAATATGGATTGTATGACATTGACGTTATTATTATGATAACATTGCTATTATGATAACACCCATGTTATTTGATGACATTGACCGACTCACTGAGGAATTACTATTGTTTATATAAATAAACGAGAGTAGAGAGAGAAGAATTGATTTATTGAATGGATTTGGAGTCTTGCGGTCAAATAAGATTTATGAATATATATATGTCAAATATTTCGAAGCTAGAAATTTTTTTTATTATGAATATTTTGTAATTATGTATTATTTTTAGTTAAATTTTACTGAGACATTGACCTACTTCGGAAAGTTTTAATTTTTTTTGATTAATTTAAATCTTGTAATCAATTTTATCGTAAATGAAATTGATGATACTAGGCATCACAAGTGGTAATTATAAAAGTCAGAGAAATTGTTAAGAAATTGTAAACTGTTGCTCACTTGATGATACGCAAATAAGAAAATTAAATTATACTCGATGAAGCTTGAATATTTGAAGTTGTCAGAAGGGACAAAAATATGAAAATTTAAATATTGTTTTTAATAAAGTTTAAACTTTGAGCCCATTATCAAATATAGGTACTGCTAAGGCTGATTATAGTTTCCAAAATAGTGTGGTATAGATAATGTACAATTATTTAATGGTTAAAAGAAGAGAGCAATTTTATTAATAAGAGCGCGTATAGGACGCTCAGGGGATGGATTATGCCCCCTGCTAATGAATTATGTTTTCATAAATAATGAATTTTACTGTAATTACGAGATGGAATCGTTGGTAAAATGAAATGAAACATATATTTTTTTTGTATGCTATATATAGATAGCGACCACTTCTTAGTGAAGATGGATATGGTAATGAGGAATGAAGAAATAAATATATAGATGAGTATATATAAATTTTTGTGGAGGAATAGTGTTGCGACGATCTACAGCTATCCATTAGCTATGTTAATTAGAATTTCGGAAGCTGCCAAGAATAAATCATACACGGTATGTACTAATGTTGCAACACTCTACAGAATCTAAATATTCGATCGGCATTTACGCGAGACAAAAAGTTGAGAATTTTAGAAGCTATCTGTAGAGAAGAATGGAATTAAAAGCTCTCAATTATTAGGAAGGCAAGGGAATATAATCAGTTTTAGGGACCTTAGTTATTATTATTGTGGATATATATACTTGTATATTGAGTTATGGTTAGTATTGTGGTTACATATAGATGGGTTATATTAATTGATAAATGAGATAAATGAAAGAGTCCACAAATTAAAGTAAAAGGTAATTTATATAGAGTACTATGGCTGAAATGAAATAATTATTAATATATCAAAAATATGGCGTATCATCACGAGAGTATAGGGACGTTAAACAGCGCGTATAGAGATTGTACGTGAAATGAATTGCTTTAAAAATTGTTATTGTAATTATAACTACTTCCAGCACACCTCCAGGAATGGATATGGTAATTAAACCATGCATAGGAAATTGAAAGAAAAATTTTAAATTATCATACATTTAAACGAGACAGAATTTTCTCAAGTAAACCTCAATAAAATTCTTTCAATTAGCCCCAGAGGTGTGGTGGATGTAGATCAGTAGGTCAGTGTCGCGATGAGTAGATGAAGAATGTTATAGTTATACTTTATATTGTTTGTAAACTAACTGCAAGTACGATACACTTACTCTGCAAGTACGTGAGGCCAAGGCCGATATATTGATAAACACTGATATATAAATCAGAGGGAATTTAAGATAGGAGATAGGAAGCAAGTAAGACTGAGAGATAGACTCGTCACGCTGCCCGAGCGGTCAGCGCTAAGCCTATATTCAGTAATGCTATAAATAAAGACTAAAAGTATAGTATGAACCTGTGCATCATTTAACACCCAGGACCAGGCATTACACATCGGATTGAACTATCCTGTCAAATGATCCGAATATAACCAGGTCTTTTTGAAAGAGTAAAACACTAGAAGTCAAAAATAAATCGAATATCTTCTGTAATTTATCGTATTTGGTTGCTCTATATATATATATATATATATATATATATATATATATATATATATATATATATATATATATATATATATATATATATATATATATATAATATATAACAAAATCTGTAAACGTTTATATATATATATATATATATATATATATATATATATATATTTATATTCATTTAGGCACCTTTATTTTCTATTATCAATAAATCCTTCGAAAACACTAAGAGTTGGTGGCAAAAATATAAAGTTCTTCTGCACACATTAAAAACGAGAAAGTTGTAGCAAAGCAAAAGGAATAGAAACAATATGTCTTGAATGAATCACCTGTCAGAATGAATTATTAGCACGATATGTAAGTCATAAGGTTGACTTACGACCAGAAAATCCCAGAATATCATACCTGTAAAAACATTTTGCAAAGTTTGTCTTCCTATTAAATTATGCATAACCGTGTTTCCCTGGCGGGGTCGGTTTTTATTTGACAGCTTTCCTATTCAAATTATATCACATACCCGGAATGGAATCACGGATTTTTTCACGCGTGCCTCAGAAATAAAGGAATTCCTAGTTCCATCTAGTACAGGCAACTGCCATGAATTACGGAATATCAGAGCCGTAGTATCAAATATTTATATTTGCATTATATAGGTTATATACTATCTATGTAAAAAATTTTTGTGTGTCCGACGCACGATCGGAGTGAACTCCAATCGTTCGTCGGAGCTGACACACAAAATTTTTTTTCTATATCTTTCAATGTTTTATGTTTTCTTGAAAATGATAATTTAGTTTCATTAAAATAAATTTTTTATTTGAATTTATAGGAACGTCTACTTCGAAAACTATTATTCAAGAAAAAAAAATTGTGAGTGTCTGCTCCGACGCACGACTGGAGTTTATTTCAGTCGTGCGACAGTTTTTTTATATCTTCAATATATGAGCTCTTGTTTAGAGAATCCTAGCATCGACATTTTTTGTTCAGGAATTTTGTATCAGTTCTGTATTTTTTTTAATATTGATTTTAAAAATAGAATAGGGTATAATTTCAATTATGAAAATATTAAAAAAATGAGAAAATTGGCTTTCTTATTATTCAAGTTGAAGAAAACTCTTAAGTACTTCAAAATGAAACATAAATGAAACTAGAAAAAAAATATATTGAGTTAGGGTCTAAGAGACCTGATCCGTCAACTAGCGTAATTTTTTTTACCCGTGTACTGGAAGGATATAGGTATATATATAAATATATATATATATATATATATATATATATATATATATATATATATATATATATATAATATATATATATATATATATATATATATATATATATATATATATATATATATATATATATATATATATATATATATATATATATATATATATATTTATATTTATAAATTTATTATTTGAAACAATCAACTTTCCCTTTTCGAATAAGAGACCGAAAATTAGTTAAGTTTTCAGATTAAACAAAATATGAAATTATTTTAATTTAAAATGCTCTCGTGTTCATAATTGCCGTAACGTTCAAATCAATTGTTTAACATAAATCAAGTTTATTCAAGTCATAGTGGGAATTTATAAAGAAACGAAATGGCATTCAAGAAGAAATCGTTTTTAAATTTTATATCATCAGACGGGTATATTTGAGGTTTATACCCTGCTACTACTTTCAACCTGCTTTCAAATTATAAGCCACTTATTCCATTAATTGAAATTTCCTTCTTTATTTCAATTTCCGTAAAATGAGGAAGATAGGGTTGAGGAACTCAGAGATTTTCTATTAATGAGTGACTCTTTGTATTAAGGACTTGGAGTGGACGTCTGAATGATAAATTGATTCCTAACTTCACCGGAGTACTGGAGCCAGCTTTGAAATGAAATCTTCTCTGGCCCTTTTTCTCTATCAGAAGAAAGTTATACAAAAAAGAAAACAAAGAAGAAGTAATAAACGTTGCATAGTTATCGATCCCACTTCTTTCTACTATCGTCACTATCTCTCTCAATATTTGTATTTATATAGATTGATGTAAAATAAATTATTTAAATGAAGAAGAGAATATAAAAATATTAAGTTGCGAATATGTATATGTATATATATATATATATATAAATAAATAAATATATATATATATATATATATATATATATAAATATATATAAATAAAAATATATATATATATATATATATATATATATATATATATATATATATATATATATATATATATCTATATAGGAACAATAAAGGTTCAGCTGTAATAGACATAAGAATTCAATATATTGATGTTAGTCAATAATTAATTTTATAGTGTATGTTCTTGACAATATTGTTTCACCAATCGATTATGTATATGTGTATATTTAAGGTTATTTATTATATTGATAAATCGAACGCTGAAGAAGGTGGATGTACCACCGAAACGTACAATCATACAGCTCGATTTTTGTAATAATTAATTAAATTAACCTGTCACAGCTAAAACTTTTTTGTTCCTACATAACAGAAAAAGGTAAAAAATTTAGTATAAATTTATAGATATATACATATATATATATATATATATATATATATATATATATATATATATATATATATATATATATATATATATATATATATATATATATATATAATAATAATAATAATAATATTCATTAACCTCAGATAATTAATATAATTAATATTTATTAACCTCAGATAATATTTACACTAAACATAATATGGATGTATAAATAAAACTGAAATAAGTCATGTCCGTGTTAAACATTCATCCTAGGATAGATGTTTCATAATTTTACCTGGCTCTTGTGTACTCCAGGAAATCCCCAATACTATAGGGCTCGCATTGTAGGATCCGTTCAGAAACCTTAGATTTGAAGTTCCTGTAGCTGTTTAGGATTTGTAGGTGTCTGGGCAAAGATTGGAAAGCCCTTATGGCCATGCTTTGAATATTCTTTTCATGTAGTGCCGTTTTGTGCTTTGGTGTGTAGTAGGGCAGTACTCCTCTTGAGTTATTAGGATTCCTGTGTTGAGAAAAGTAGTGTTCATTCCTCTTGAAAAATGTCAAGACCTTATATAAATATAATCCAAAGATGGCGAGGAATCCATGCTTCTTGAACTGACCACGGCAAGTCTCTCTGTTGTCAAGACTAAGGATAGTGCGTATTGCCCATTTTTGCGCAGCAAAGATTCCAGCAGATGAATTTCCCCAGAAAATGATACCATATCCCATTACCGATTGGAAATTACTGTAATATAGCACTTTTAACGTACTCAGATTAACATTTAACGTACTCAATTGGGTTGTATGTTCTTCCCACCTCAGGTTCTGGTCAATGCTAAGGCCCAAAAATTTTACAGATCTCCTTATCGACAAGTCGCATCCTCTATCTATATATATATATATATATATATATATATATATATATATATATATATATATTACATATATATATATATATATATATATATATATATATATATATATATATATATATATATATATATATATATATATATATATATATATATAAAAATACATGTATATATTTACATACTTGCACAAACAAACGAACAAAACTACATTGGTACAGGGCGGCCAGCCCTAATCCTGGAATTAATTACCTTGGGTTATTGCCTACCTCTTTAATATCGTTAGTTTACGCTAATGCAGTGGAA
>JARQZK010002968.1:372500-389810 GCA_030704885.1 Cynegetis impunctata
AGGTGCTTCAGAAAAATTATTATCACAGTCTTTTATGTCGATTGTTTTTGGGAGTGCCGCAAGGTTTTTTGTCCCATGCCCTCGGGCTTAATGCCCCGACAATAATGGGGTTTTCTCATTCCGCGAAAATATAAGCATGAATATATCATTGTTCTTTTTTACAGACTACGGGGTTTTATTCCGTTCCGGATTACGGAAGATGGGGGGGTGTAATAGAATGTTGAATTTCGTTGTTTTCCCATCAGAAGGAATGTTTTTCTTCATAAAAGGAGGATTTCTTCTTGAATCTAAAAATGATATTACTGAAATGTATTTTCATTGAAATGAAGACAGTCAATGACAACAATTGAAAGTGAAATGATTTATATGGTGCCTAAATGAGTTATATTATTTCTATAATTAAAAAGATTCATTTTTTTTGATCTTCTTAAAACTATTACATTTTTTCAAAGAACGGAGCTACTATTTGGTGAAAAATTTATTCAAATCGGCTCACCGCCTGAGAAAATATTCAGTAAAAACTTAGGAAATATTTAAACTATGCGTTAAATTTGCAGCGCAGTGTATTTCGCAAATAGCACGATTTCACTGACAAAAATTTGGAATTTTTAGACTTCTGAAAGACAAAAACCACAAATGTTATACTTTTTTCGAAAGAGGATTAAATAGGCTAGTTTTTAAGATCATTTGCTGATTCTCTCTGGTACAATATTTTTTCACAGTAAATAGTCAAACTTTACTTAAGGTTTTCGGATTTAAATTAAATTGAAACAACTTGATTTTTTTTTGAGGTTAGCGAGCTAGTTTTTAATTAAATGATAGGTCGATTGTCTCAACCATATATTGATGATAGCACAAGATAAAAAAACCATGAGTTAGAACTCAGTTATATTCAAAACAGGCGAGAAAATGACCAAAAAGTATAGACTTTTGAAAAAAACATAAGAGTGGCAATATCTCGAAAACCAGAATACTTTTACTAAGATCATGTTGTTGATATCTGATTGAGCTGAAGCCAATCTACCTCCAGTGCCACTCTGGCGTGCTATTGACGGGACACTTTATATATATATATATATATATATATATATATATATATATATATATATATATGGATATATATATATATATACATATATTATATATATATATATATATATAATATATATATATATATAATATATATATATATATATATATAATATATACTATATATATATATATATATATATATATATATATATATATATATATATATATATATATATATATATATATATATATATATATATATATATATATATATATATATATATATATATATATATAATATATATATATATATATATATATATATATATATATATATATATATATATAATATATATATATATATATATATATATATATATATATCTGAATTTCGAATATTTTTGCCTGCCTTATTTTGTTTTTTAATAGTCCTTTTTTCAGCAAAATAGACCACTTCGATTAGTTAAATGACTTTATTGAATGGTTTACGTTTCGTCATGACTTTCCCAAAGTTTTTGATGGATTGAAAAAATGTTTAGAGAAAGTCATGACGCAACTCAAACTATTCCATAAAGTCCTTTCCCTAATTCAACTGATTTCTTGTTGCTAATGAAAATTAATATATATATATATATATATATATATATATATATATATATATATATATATATATATATATATATATATATATATATATATATATATATATATATATATATATATATATATATATATATATATATATATATATATATATGAATGAATAATTGAAATTAATTGGTTAATTCAATGAAATTGAAACAATAACTATTATTTTCTTCAGACAATTTGAAATTATCAGATTGTGCCTGCAATAGTTATGTTGCATTATATTCATTGTTATAAATCTTATATGAAATTGTATTGTTCATATTGAAAAAATATGGACTCATCTCATATATTCGAATTTCCTGGTTTTCTGAACTCGTTCACAAATTCAAATTATTCTTCACGCAAACGCGATACAGAAATTCATCCAATCTTATATGAATCATCTTCCACTGATTTCCTGCGGAATCTATCTGAATCTAGGTATATTAGATTTCGATTTCTGCCTCCTCACATCTCCCATATCTTTCGGTTCATTAGTCGCATCTGGTCCAAAAGGCACCCTCAGGGATGATAATGATTTGTTGTGTATCCATTTGGGAACTGGAAATACCCTCAATTGAACTTCATGAAAGTCTACTACTCTGACGGAATATTTGATTGAGCATTTTCAATATAGAGAAGACTCAAATTTCGCAAATGAAATTTATTGAATAAAACACATAACAGACCCGACTGTCAAAAAATAACAATCTGAAATTTGAATCGTGTGATTCAGCTGAACTAAGTAATTGAAAAACAATTTTTATATAAAAAACTAAAAAGAAATCTATTATGTATTGATAATAGGCATGACGACAGTGAATATATTTTTGAATGATGTAATCTTTGTGTGTATATCTTTATAAATTGTCCTATACATGTAATAATATGTCTTACAGGATCAATAAACCATTATTATTATTATTATTATTATTATTATTATTATTATTATTATCAAAAAATTGTCGGTTTAATGGTTTTAGGGGAACATTCATATTAAAAAAAAAATTAAAACAATGCTTCAGTTTCATTTAAAAAATTCAGATCATTGAGATTTACAATAAAATAAAACATTAAAATACTGCAATCGGCCATTCTGGCTGAAACACTAATCACAGCGTATGACGTCACGTTTAGGTAAACTCCGCTGTCAATACTCTTATTCACTGTGTTTTGTTGTTGTGAATACTACTGATTATGCATTAGGATTGATTTTTTATTATTTTACGTGTGGTTTATCGACTCCACTCTACTAGACCAATAAAGGGAGATTTTAAATCGACATTTGTTGTGGAAGGCTGACTTTTTGATAATATCTTCGTTTTTATATGTAAAACGAGAGTCAATAGTTTAAAAATGAAAATCAGCCTGCAAGGCTTGTAAAAAAAATAAAAACCAACCTCAAAACCATTTTTTTTAAAATATCTCGGAAACATAAAAAAATATAGAAAAATATTTCCAACAAAAATTGTAGATATTAAAATTTTCTACAAAATTGTTTTGATCACTTTTGACCTATTTGCAATAGAAACCGAGATATTTGCAAAATAAATTACATAAATTAATACGCGCCACCTATTGATTAATAGTATAAGTGACACACTTCGAATAATTTTCTGTAGAAATCATTATTGCAATACACCTGCTTTCTTGTGTACTGAAAAGCTAAAAACATTGGATTGCGAGGTGTATATTTCCGAGAATTGTTATCGGGAGTTCTCTGTCGGAGATATCAACGGCGATTGTAAATTTTCCTAATACCGTTAGAATGATATATGAAATACTGAATTAATATATTATCGTACGGTTACATCTGAGACCGATGAAAACTATATATATATATATATATATATATATGTATATATACTATAGTATATATATATATATATATATATATATATATATATATATAGCTATTTTAAATTAAGCGCGGCAAAAGAAATTCTTTCACGGCTTTGAAACGGCAAACGTACGGCAAACGATGTCGTCGTTTGAATTTAAAAATATTTATATTTACATAGGGTGGTGAGCTAACTTTATGCAAAGTTAGCTCACCACCCTGTAACTTTTTCAAACTAAGCGCGGCAAAAGAAATTATTTCACGGCTTTGAAACGGCAAACGTACGGCAAAAGATGCCGTTGTTAGAATTTTAAAATTCATACAGGGTGAAGATTTGACTTTTGTAAAGTTAGCTCACCACCCTGTAGTTCTGTCAAATTGAGCGCGGCAAAAAAAATTCTTTCACGGCTTTGGAACGGCAAACGTACGGTAAACAATGCCGTTGTTAGAATTTCAAAATTCATAGAGGGTGGAGATTTGACATTTGTAAAGTTAGCTCACCACCCTGTAGCTCTTTCAAATTGAGCGCGGCAAAAAAAATTCTTTCACGGCTTTGAAACGGCAAACGTACGGCAAATGATGCCGTTGTTAGAATTTCAAAATTCATACAGGATGGAGATTTGACTTTTGTAAAGTTAGCTCACCACCCTGTAGCTTTTTCAAATTGAGCGCGGCAAAAAAAGTTCTCTCACGGCTTTGAAACGGCAAACGTACGGCAAACGATGCCGTTGTTAGAATTTCAAAATTCATACGGGGTGGAGATTTGACTTTTGTAAAGTTAGCTCACCACCCTGTAGCTCTTTCAAATTGAGCGCGGCTTTGGAACGGCAAACGTACGGCAAACGATGTCGTCGTTTGAATTCAAAAATATTTATATTTACATAGGGTGGTGAGCTAACTTTATGTAAAGTTAGCGCACCACCCTGTAACTTTTTTAAATTAAGCGCGGCAAAAGAAATTCTTTCACGGCTTTGAAACGGCAAACGTACGGCAAACGATGCCGTTTTTCGAATTTCCAAATTCAAAAGTTGGTGAGCTAACTTTATGTATCTATTCTAACGGTATTAGGAAAACTTACAAGTGCATGAATCGTCGTTGATATTTCAGACAGATATCTCCCGCCAATAATTCTCGGAGAAATACACCAGGCAATCCAATGTTTTTAGCTTTTCAGTACACAAGGGCGCAGGTGAATTGCAATAATGATTTCTATAGAAAATTAATCGAAGTGTGTCACTTATACTATTAATCAATAGGTGGCGCGTATTAATTTATTTAAAATACATTGCAAATATCTCGGTTTCTATTGCAAATAGGTCAAAAGTGATCAGAAACAATTGTGTAGAAAATTTTAATATCTACAATTTTTGTTGGAAATATTTTTCTATATTTTTTTGTTTCCGAAATATTTCAAAAAAAGTGGTTTTGAGGGTGGTTTTTATTTTTTTTACAAGCCTTGCAGGCTGATTTTCATTTTTAAACTATTGACTCTCGTTTTATATATAAAAACGAAGATATTATCAAAAAGTCAGCCTTCCACAACAAATGTCGATTTAAAATCTCCCTTTATTGGTCTATACTATTACAATGCAACCAAGCTTTGTTAAGGCATATAGCTCAAATTTGCCTAGGATTGATGTATTAATGTTGGGCGAGGAACATTTTTGTTGGTGTCGCTTGTTTCCGTAAGTGTTTCAAAATGTTCTTCAAAATTTCTTTATGTTTCGGCAACAAATGTTGATTGTTTCTACGGAATAATATGCAACTATTGACAATTTTAGTTGCTTCAGTGGAAACAAGAAGTTTACTTAAGTTGCCATAAGTTTCTACTTTTGGCAAGAAGGAGCAACAAAATGTTCCTCAATGTGCCTCCAGTGGAACTGTAGCTTTAGATTATAAAATCAAGCATAATTGGAAACAAATAGGAACAGTTTTAATATCCAGTACTGAAACGAATTTGAACTCTGTTTTAATGACTTAATGTATTTTCAGTTATAATATCACAAGAGCATCGAAAATAATCGATTATACTTCCGAGTCACGAGACGTATTTTGTGAAACATCACGAGAGCGCAGCTCGAGTGATGTTTTAAGAAGATACGTCGAATGACGAGGTCAGTATATAGTTATTGACGTAACAAGGCCGATATGTAGCAAATAACGGATGAGGTTGGATATTGTAATCCGAGGCGCAGTCGAGGATTATAACTAACCGAATCCGTTATTTGCGTATCGGCCGTGTGTCGTTAAAATATTTTCGTAATCCCGTTGAAAGATTATATTTCGATTCCGAAGAAAGAAAAAACCCCGTACCTCGCAATTCTAAAGAAAAATCCCAACGTCGTGCACTCTGTTGTCATGGAACAGTTTGACAAATTTATAAACAACGTCAGTTTTTTGTGTTCTCAAGTTCGCTTTAACGACGACCATGAATGAAATTGATGAAATTGAGGAACAAAATCAAATTCCTTTAGAAATATTGGGAGAATCATGTGTAGTGCAGCGAGTGTTGATTAACTGCCGAAAATAACTCAAGAGCGATATCAAAAAGAATATGAAAATTTTGAAATGTGGCGTAAAAGCAAGAATGTAAAGGTGGTTAATGAAGATGTATATTATTAGCCTATGCGAAATGAAAATCAAAGGTTTATTCTCCCAACTCGCTGTGGACCAAGATTTCAATGTTGTTATTGTAAGCAGAATAATGTTTTGAAATAAATATTTGAACAAGTGATTTCTTAACGGCCGCCGGCCGTTATGAATTTATAACGGCCGGTGGCCGTTAACACTGACTTTTCAATTATCATCTGAATACCGTTAAATCAAAATAACAGTATGGGATTACGAAAACGATTATTTTCGATTGCTCGAGTGGTATTCGTTACGATTATATAACGAATAAAAAGTATTAATTTTTTTTGACAAACGTCAGAACATCGTCAATATGAAAACATTCACATTTTGACACGAGACGAAACACCAAAACGATGATATCACGTCGTCAAGGGTATATTCACTTATCAATACGCAGTAGTTATGTAAAATTCACGGATTCTATTGGCTTATTCATACATGAGTTATATAATCAAAGGACGAACGCCCTTCTATATCTTGTAAAATTAAGACTTCTTATGCACTTATTCAGATTTCAAAAAATAGTTGTTAATGTTTTCTATGTATCTCTTACGATGACTACTGAAATGTTCTCTCATTTGAACCATCCACTGGAGTTTATTAGGTCCCATTTCTACTAGATTTCTGATCTACCTCTTTCATATTTTTCATTTAAAGGCCAGATACGCAGTCCGCCTGAACTGTTTTTTATCCCTTGTATTTGGAATCCTGAAAAAACTCAACATACTAGAAAACCCCTACGGTTTACTGAATCGTCCAGTACATTCCCAGCTAATTGAAAACGTTGTTTGTTCTTAATTACATCCTATTCAGCATTAGGTGAAGTTCAGGTAAAATGAGTATATGTTCAACGCTGCTCTGTTTACACTTGAACAATTTCTCTTCATGTTCCGAACTTACTCACAGATTTTCGAAGCGAATTCATTAACTTCCAGATTAAGTACGACTTAACTTAATGAAAGGAATACTTCGATGTGATTTCTCACGAGATAAATTCAGTTTATGTGATATGTGGTGAAATGTTATATTAATAATAATCGCCTGTTTTCGTTTATTAATTATACCACTCAATAGATTAATTGCACCGTATTGGTCAACAGGTGCGGGAGTGGATATTAAATCCGACCTAACGACCACCACCACGATTTTTGAGTTTTTTTATGTCTGATATATATTAGTTATTTTTCTATTACGTATGCGAAATCAGTGAGTTTCTAATGGCACATAAGAATTTAAAAAAGTATTTATTAAAAGTCATTTTATTTCAAAAATTAAAATCCATGCAGTCAAGTATGTTCATCATTATATTCTATGATCTCGTGTCAGAGTAAGTGTAACCAAGGAAACATGAAATTCATTTAACAAGCGTCAAATTGAATTTTTTATGAATTATTTCGCGTATTTCACACATTCTACGATGGATTATACTAATATTGCCTATCAGCATCGTCGTCCTCGGGAATAAATATTTGAATAAATAAATAATTGTTCAAATTTTACTATTAATTATTATTGCAATAAATATTTTTGTTATTCTTATTAATTTTCATTAAATGTATTATTTCTATATTCTATGGTCTTTTTTTCACGGTGAAAAAATATTTGTTTTTCACTAGTTAAAAAACTTGTTTTTACGGTAAGCGATATTGAAATTATATTATGAAAGATTTGATGTTAGTTTTTCACTAGGGTTGCTTATATAAGTTAAAATACTGAATTTTTTTCTCAACATCATTGGATAACGAAGATATAATAGTTTATACTGTCAAAAAGCACTTTACGAAGATCAGCATAGTTTACCTACAAATTTTCAATATACTACTCAATTCCTTCAAAAATTTCAGATATGTTATTCATAACTCTTTGACTAAAGTTTGAAAATGCCAACATTTTGATTGAATTTGCCCAAATTTTGATACTTTTGTTCTGCCTCTAAAAAATATCAGATACCTACCAAAATTCAGTTAATTTGATCTGATAGGAAGATAAAACCTCAAAAATCATGGTCCAGGTGTTATCAGAAGACTACTAGCTCTCCTCACTTTTGGCTCTCAATACAGTTCAATAATATATTATTTTCTGGAAAAAAACGACTAAATATAGTTAAGGCAGATTATTTTCCGGAAGAAGATCCACGTAGACAGATAATGAAAGTATTATTAGACTTCAAGTAGCTGGGCTCACAGATAATTGAAACAAATGATGTCTGAAAGAAAATACAGTATCGTATACATAGCGGAAATCGTAGCTGCTCTGAGCAATTTGCTTCGAAAACGAAATCTAACAAGAAATGTGAAACAGAGGATATACAATACAATAGTGATTCCTGTGGTCCTGCATGGGTGCTAGGCGTGGACCATGCCTGTTAGAGAACAAGAAAGGCTACTCTCCTTCGAGAATAAAGTTTCAACGAAATTATGTGGACCCGTGCAAGTAAAACCAGTAAAAACCCGGTAGAGGAAACGCACGTGAGGTGAAATAAGAAAAATGACTAAGCTATGGATCACTAGCACAATAAGATCCAGAAGACTCTCATGGATAGGTCACATAGTCAGAGCGGAGAATAAGGATATTGGGACGGTTTATAGAGGCAGACCAAACGCAAGAAAGCCACCAGGAGGACCTAGACAGAGGTGAAAAGATAGTGTAGAGAGAGACGCCAATATGGTGGTAATACGAAATAGGGAAGAAGTAGCAAGAAATAGGACTAGATGGAAGGCGGTGGTTGAGGAGGCTAAACGCCAAAAGTGTTGTTCGGCCACGTTAAGTGAGTTAGTAAGTAAGTATTATTAGTCTACTTAGACATTTTCAATATACTACTCAATTCCTTCAAAAAGATCTAGAAGATAGAATTTCAGAAATGTCGTTTATCGACCAAAGTTTGAAAATCCAAAAAGTTCACTGAATTTGCCGAAATTTTGATAGTTTTGTTCTGCTTCAAAAAACTGCCTGATACTTCAGTTAAATTGATCTGATAGGAAGATGAAACCTCAAAAATCTTGGTCCATCTAGTATTTGAAAACTACTACTCACTGGTGGCTTTCGATACAGTTCAATAATATATTATTTTCTGGAAAAGTACGACTAAATATAGTTAAGGCAGGTTATTTTCCGGAAGACGATCCGGGTAGACAGATAATGAAGGTATTATAGTGTGATACGTTTCGGAATTATTAATCAATTGAGTTTCAGTTTCAGCAGAGCCCAACTCCCACATTAGTTTTCTGAATTTCCGGATAGATTTTCCGCAATCTAATTTGAAATGGGGAAACGTTGAATGATCACAATCGAACGGCATTGCTAGCATAACTAAGTTTGTTGTTTACGGTTCCTAAAGTATCTAGTTAAACAAATAGTTCCAATAACCCTGGCAACTAATTGATTTAATTAATCAGTACGTAGCTAAGATATTTCAATTCCAAATAACTTCTTATTATGCTTTTGAATTCAGAATTATCACGGGTAATAGCATAACTTGATAGATTGTTTTGGCATGCGGAAGCATGACGAATTCTGGGAATTTGGTTCCTGAAATTCCATCAAGTAATTAAATGTAGTATATTCGTCTATATTTCTGAAAGCAACAAATTAAGTGAAGAAATTATCGGGAAATTGTGTTGAGAAAGTCCAATTAAACAACTTAATATACTAAAACGACTTTCAAAGGAACTTTCGTGTATTATTTCCAACATATAAATATCTTCAATTTCTCTTCTATTTTCAATATTCGTTAGTCATTGGAGTTATTCAAGAGGTGAGTTCATTTTCGGGATTACCAGATCTCTACAAATGAAAAACAATTTGTTAACTCTTGAGAATGGGTTAGTAACCCGGAACATATGTATATAACAATTTTTTTTAGTGGAATCAAGCCAAGTGTTTTTTAAAGAATAAAGTATAAACTTCAAAATAAAAAACACTTGGCTTAGCCAAGTGATGTTTCACCAAGTGATGTGCGAGAATTCAATCTCAGTTACCAAGTGTTTGTAACTATATATATATGTAAGCTATATATATATATATATGCATATATATATATATATATATATACATATATATATATATATATATATATACATATATATATATATATATATATATATATATACATATATATATATATATAATATATATATATATATATATATATATATACATATATATATATACATACATATATATATATATATATATATATATATATAATATATATATATATATATATATATATATATATATATATATATATATATATATATAATCATTCATTAGAATTGTTGTTGCCTGTGAACTATTTCTAATCTTTTGATAATTATTAGCAATAACAGGCTTCTTGAATCTCAAAAAACTCGATTTTATTAAAAAGTTGACGTTTCGCCACGACATTCGTGGCTTTATCAAAACTTTTGAAAAAATTGAAATTTCTTTGACATTTATTGATTTGAAAAAATTTGAATAGAAAAAGACTACTATGTCTCACTAAAATTTTTTTCGGCTGTGGCCGTTCTTTGTTATTTATTACGTGGTTCCCTTCCCATCTAATATCAACGGACCTGTCTGTTGATATTGGACTAAATAGCACGTAATTAATAGCTGAAGACGGCCACAGCCGCAATGAGAAATTTTTGAAAACAAGATAAATAGTACCCTATTCTTTGACTTTTCAAAATCAAAATAATTTGAACCTATTTCGAACATTACGTGGGTAAAGGTTTCTGTGGTTTCCCTTACCATCTAATAATAACAGATTTGAATGTCAATATTGGACTGAATAGCACGTAATAAATAACAAAGAACGGCCACAGCCGAAAAAAATTTTAGTGAGACATAGTAGTCTTTTTCTATTCAAATTTTTTCAAATCAATAAATGTCAAAGAAATTTCAATTTTTTCAAAAGTTTTGATAAAGCCACGAATGTCGTGGCGAAACGTCAACTTTTTAATAAAATCGAGTTTTTTGAGATTCAACAAGCCTGTTATTGCTAATAATTATCAAAAGATTATATATATATATATATATATATATATATATATATATATATATATATATATATATATATATATATATATATATATATATATATATATATATATATATATATATATATATTAGTAACATCTTATTTTATAGAGATAACTCCCAAGATATATTCCTGCAAAACCATGCCATTAAAACAGTCGATTCTGTTAGGTTTTTCGGCCTCTTTATCGAAAATAATCTCAAATTTTCACAGCATGTGCATGTCTTAGCTAAAAAGCTATCATCGGACTGTTTCGCCATTAAATCCATCTCAAGTAAATTAGATACGGCACCATTCTCAAATTGCAGAAGAAAAAAATTTGTTACATGTTTGTTCTGAAAAGTAGGACTCATTGCACACCATACTTCAATAAAAATGGAATTTTAACGATTCCTTCTTCATATTAGGGAATTATTGGAAACGCTATAAGGTACATGCCTTATTATGGTCGTTCCGAAAATAAGGGGTACTCATGCGCACTAGAAAAAATTTAATAAGGGAACCATAATAAAATACTGCTTTCCCTTATTTACGACTAGATACCGTAAATATTTAAGGTTTCCTTATTTCCCTAATTGACCCTAATTCACCAAACCTAACCTAGTAACCTCCCAAAAAATGTTTCTCAACTCAAGTAATCCGTCTGTATTTTCGGTTTGAATTTTGTTTTGGATCGGTTTAGTGCTGCAATTGTCTGTTTTTTTAAAATAAATGTTCAAGTTTGAATTATGAAATATGAGTGGGCCAATACGAGGCCTTGGTCAAGAATGCAGCATAATAAAAAAACAGATTAAGGTTTACTTATAATGATGATTTGGCCCTATTAAGAGAGTTTTTAGGACAAAATCCCCTATCAAATCCCGAAGGATGGGAGGTGATAAGGCCAAATAACATTCAAATTTCGAGTGGCAAGGCCTCAAGCAACACCGGCCCCACCTTCTAAAATTACGGCTTCCAAAATATTTTTCATACTGTTCTAAACCGCTATCAAAATTACAATCAAATATCACTGAAATTTGAACTTTTTTTTAACAACAAAAGACAAGACACAAGTAAAAGTAGAATTTTTTTTAGGTTAGAAATGAAACTATCGCTGTCCTAAGAACTGTCAATTTAAGGAGTGAGTTTCAATAACTCAATTTCTACCCTGACATTTAAGGTTTGGCTTTATTTAAATAAGGCTTAAATTTATTAACGCATTACCTTAAAGGACGGTGTTCAATAATTCCCTATTTACTTGAATCTGTGTGCTTGATTCATGAGTATTTTCATGCCGCATCCTTGGTGTCACAGCACAGGTATACCACCAGGTCTTCGGGACATCATGCTAACCTCCCTATTCTTTCCTATGAATTGAAAAGAAAGTCCATCATTCACAATGCTAAAAAAATTTGCAATCACCTTCCAGATGAATCAAAACCTATAACTTCCTTGGACAATTTTAGGAAACGAACAAAATCTTAATATCTTGATAGACCTTATTACCTATTTTATAGAGGACTACTACTCTGGGCTTTGATTGATCGATATGACCAAATTGAATAACACAGGCATTACCTTCGATTGAGGAGGATTTGACACTCTCGGTTCTATTGTAAAGTTTGTATATACAAAAAAACTGTAACAGTTTGGCTGGCAACAACGATCGAAACATTACTTGAAGATACAGATTTAATGTATCAGTAATGTATGGCTGTTCTACAAATAAAAGCCATTCCTCCAATAAATCCGACGAGATTTCCAGTATTCCACCAAGCTGAAACGTTAAAATACATTAATCTCCGCAACAAGAACTGGGTTAATTTAATTTTCAAATTTTCCGAGAGTCCCATAATTGGGAGGGGGCGCGTTCGGACTTTCTAAACCTCATAATAGTGGAATATCTTCTTCCGCATTAAATAAAGGTCAGCGGAGAGCATGAAAGTGTGAAAACAAACTGGATAATATACATTTAAGTTACAGCGTAAACAGTAAGCATTGCTAGAGTGGAGATATCCTAGTCGGTAGCCGCCAATGCAGGAGTCCCCGAAGGATAAAGACTAAGCCTATTTGGAGAATATAAATAAAACGAGTATTTAGGCAAGACCGACTACAAGGCCGTAACGCGAAGGAAAGTAGCTTAGGATGAGGGAATGTTCATTCTCTTTTATAACTTAGCGTAGAGAACATGAAGGAGTAATATACCTATATATATATATATATATATATATATATATATATACATATATATATATATATATATTATATATATATATATATATATATATATATATATATATATATATAGATGTATATATATATATACATATATATATATATATATATATATATATATATATATATATATATATATATATATTATGTATATATATATATATATATATATATATATATATATATATATATAATATATATATATATATATATTTATATATATATATATATAAATATATATATATACATATTAGGGTGCTTTCTTTTTTCAACAATTTTTTGTTTTTTGGTCCCATCGTGAAATCTATTTGCAAGTACGCAAAAAAAAATTTCCTGAAAGTTAAGGCCCTTAATATTAATATTAAGTCCTCGACCAAGGCGTGTAAAGATTTCCCATTGAAAAAACACAGAAACCTTGATTTTTTATCTTTAAATTTCTATATCTCAGTGGCATTTCATAGTATCGCTTCGACCATGGACAGGTTTTTTTCAGAATTGAATGATCTACAAAAGGGTCCATTGCGGCCAAGCCGTAACTCGAACCGGCGAGGTAGTACTGGCCTCTAAACTTGATTTTTCCATGAAATTCGCGTTTTTTTGCATTTATCTCATTAATTATAAGATCTACAGAAAAAATGTCGAGAACAAACTTGTGGAAAATTCAATTTTCTACAAAAAAGGTACCAAGTCGCTAAACTTAATATTTCCGGAGATATCTAATAATAAAGTTTTTGTAATTCCAAATTTTTATCGAAAATTGCGTCAAATTATAAAAAATATCTTTTTTTTTTACTATCCATCACTACTTTCTCAACTAATTACTTTTTGCTTGAAGATGCAACGGTAAAAAAATATAAATAGTCAAATAGACAAATTGACAGGTTAGAAATTCTTGAAGTTTATATATAGTAATAGTAATAGTAATAGTAATATTTATTCATGCTTTACATTTTCCATATGTTTACACTCGTCAATTAGAAATATATTTAAAATAAAATACAATTACAAAGTTAAAATACAGTCATCACAGAAACAACAGAAAAAGATAAAAAATACCCACAAGGGAGAGACAGTCATCCAAAGTCGCAAACAAGAAACTCTTCAACCTCATAAAAGGCTCGTTCAATCAGAAATTTCTTAATGATAGTCTTGAATTTAATAGGAGAAAGGCGTTTCATCTCTTCCGGGACTTTATTGTATAATTTCTTTGATGAATAAAAAGGTCCTTTCTGAGTTCTGGATAGCCTACAATAATCATTTCGAATCATTTCTCTGGCTCTTGTAGGATAGTCGTGGAAGTCTTTGTTCTGATTAAACATACCCTTATTCTCATGCACATATATCAGAGCCTCTAGTATATAGAGGCAGGGAAGAGTCAAAATTTTGTTTTCAATAAATGCATGTTTGCATTCTTCACGATAATCAAGCCCAGCAACTATTCGGATAGCCCTTCTTTGAAGAGAGAAAATACGGGTGCGTGTGGAACAGTAACCCCACGCTAACAAAGAATATCTCAAGATGGACTCAATCAGGGAAAAATAGGCAGTTTTTAAGATGCTAACCGACAAACGACTTGACATCGATTTCAATAAGAAAATGTTTTTTCGTTAATTTAGAGGCCAAGTGGCCGGTGTGTACATCCCAGCGAAGAGAGGAATCAAGATATACCCCAAGAATCTAGCATTATCAGCCAAATCAACAGGAACATTATTTTTTAGGGTGAAGAGTAATTTTACCGTCTTCTGTTCATTAGCCAAAAGCTTGTTCGATGTGAACCACTCAACCGCTCTCGACTGTGCAGCGACACCCCCCTCTAAGACAGTAGCCAAATCATTTGATGTTACAGAGATCGTTGTGTCGTCGGCAAACAGAATGGTATTAAAGTTATTCAAATATATCGGAAGGTCATTTATGAATATCAAGAATAAAATTGGCCCTAAAACGGAACCTTGATTTTGACAAGTTGTTTACATGACCAGTTATCGTTGTTATAAACCGTTTGATATCTATCAGAAAGATATGACGCCATAAGAGCACGACTATTTGTAGAAAAACCATAAGCATTAAGCTTATCAAGGAGGATGATGTGCGCCACACAGTCGAAAGCCTTTGCAAGGTCCATAAAAAGGGAAAGGGAAAACTCCCCACTCTCAAAGCATTTCAAGGTGTGTTCAATAAAACACAGAACTGCATCCAGTGTACTCCTCCCTCTTCTAAAACCAAATTGATTCTCGCTAAATAAGTTATTGTTCTCAAAGTGGTTTACTATTTGCGTACAAAGAAGTCTTTCAAAAACTTTAGAAAGTACTGGCACCAGTGAGATCGGTCTATAATTCCTTATATCATCTCTACAACCCTTTTTGAACAATGGTATAACTTTCGATATTTTAAGACAGTCTGGATATATACCATTTAAAATGCATAAATTAAATAATTTAGTCAGGGGAGTCACTAGTTGATTAACATTTCTCTTTAGAAGAATAGAAGACATACCATAAAAATCAGTACTACCACTATTTTTCAGCGATGCAATAGCGTCACGGACATTATTAATGGATACCTCTGAAAACGAAAATGCTACTCGGTCTTTATTAACATTATAAGATGTTACCTAAAACTAAAATATGTATGGGAAGAAAGAGGTGAAATGTGTAATCTAGTACCGATCATTCCTTGCTTACTTTGATCCCCCACTCCTCTCAGCGCAACAATCAGACTTTGGCTTAACCTAGAATGAACTTACTTAATTAACCGCTTAATTATATTTCTTTATTCTCTACTACTTGACACTTGCGTCTCTGGGGTAGTGAACAAAGCTTCGTATACACTAATCTCATTAGTGATTTTGTGACGAAAAATTCATTTATTTATCTTTGGTACAACTATTCTCTATACCAGGGGTGCTCAAACGGTCGATCGCGATCGACTGGTCGATCGCGGAAACTTTCAGAGTCGATCGCGAGGCGCATGGCAACACCGCCCCCGCGAGAACGTGGCAGCACAGTGTTTCTGAAGTGCAAAAAATTAATTTGTTTCTTATGTAGTAACATTAAGTTGGTCGATCGCCTTTCATCTAAATATTTTTTGGTAGATCGCCAGCACTGTAAGTCTGAGCACCCCTGCTCTATACCTAAAGTTAATAATAAGAAAGATATTTCACAATTTTATAATAATTTAGGTAACAACACACCTGAGAAAATCGACAATCGATACCACTAACAAAAAATTTTTGAAATCTAATTATTGTATGTCAATATTCAATAATTATTGTTGAATTAAATTGGCATTTACTTCGTGAAAGTTCATATTCATAACTCCAATAAGTTAGTTTTTATTTCTTTATAAAGTTATAATTAATGTTGTTTATAAACAACAAGATGTTCGAGGTAGACTGATTGAAACGTCAAGTTTGACATTATCATTTTGGTGAATAGGAGTATATTCAACTAATCTAAGGTTATTCTAAATAATAAAATTCAACCTTATACAGAGAGAAATCAATTTTCATCAATAACGGAATCACAAGAATTAGTTGAATCAGAATCAAAAATTTAATTAATCGAAATGCTTAATTGAATAATAATAAACTTATACACTTTTCATGGATTCTCCTAGCCAAATAAGCTGCACTGAAGAGATCTATTAAGATCGAAACATCTGTATGCAGATTTTGAGTCGGGGTGACTTGACGTTTTCTATAATTCATTGTTGGATTGTGAATGCGATTTTCGCGTTGCGGGTTATATACAGGGTGGGCCATCCATAACTTTCCATCCCGAATTTTGAGCTTTATTATGGAATAACGAAAAAACGCTCAGACAGGTCAAATTTTGTTGAAAGGGGGACAAATAAGGGTGTTCAAATGAGTTTGATATCACTACCCCTCTAGCCGCAACCACTAACAGCTCTCATTTTTGAATAGGGAAAAGCGGTCGAGCAG
>JARQZK010002969.1:0-12500 GCA_030704885.1 Cynegetis impunctata
CTGGTAAGTACTTAGTTTTGTATCCAATATATTCAAAACTATCACTCTTCCACTGGTAATGAATGTAGCCATAATTGATGAATGCTTTCCTTAAATATATATATATATTATATATATACTATATATACTATAATATGTATATAGTATATATATATATTATAAATTATCTATGTATGTATATATATAGTATATATATATATATATATATTATATATATAGTACATTATATAGATATAAATATAGTATATATATAAATATAAATATATATATATATATAAATATATATATATATATATATTTATAATCTCTTGATAATTATTAGCAATAACAGGCTTGTCGAATCTTAAAAAACTCGATTTTATTAAAAAGTTGATGTTTCGCCACGACATTCGTGGCTTTATCAAAACTACAACAACAAAGAACAAAAAAAAGTTTTGATAAAGCCACGAATGTCGTGGCGAAACGTCAACTTTTTAAGAAAATCGAGTTTTTCAAGATTCAACGGTAAGAGATAGAGGGATGGTTAAATGGGGGTAAAGTATAGCAGTAGCATATTTCAGAGGTCAATTATAATGGATGAAAAGAATTCTGATACTAGCTTGCTTTATTAAGTTCAGGAGTTATACGGAAAAACTCGAAAAATTTCGAAATTCTTTCTTTCGCCTATAATCTTTTAATTTTAGGAATATTTTTTTTCATAAAAGTTGTCAGCTTGCCTTTGCAACCCTTTGTGTGCTATCCAAATAAATCTGAACAAAAATTATATACAGGTATCGTATACATTTATATAGTGTTTTGAAAATATTGAAACTATTACCAGTGAAATTTCCAATATTTTTTTTTTGAATTTCCTGCTGTAATGGAAAAAAATTTATTATATGAATAAGTGTATGATAATGGCCTCGGTATTAAGTTTAATATTTTTCCCAGACACCACTTTATGATTTTGATAAAAATAAAATGCCAATGTTAGACATGTCTCTTGGCAATTGAAAAAATGCAATAAAAATACAGGTCCGTATTTGAAAATGAAAAGTTGAGGGTGGCCCAATGTGTACGATACCCTGTATATATATTTTATTCGAAAGTTTTGATTTTATCACTACCACAGTATATCTAATAATTATATTGCTTTGCGGAATTTGAAATTAACATATTAATATAAATATTCTCTTCCTTAATCAGTTTTATTATTTTGTATAACAATCGAATTTAATTGTCAATTTCCACTGATTTTTGCCGACTCCAGATATTAATTAAAAATATTATTTCTATTAACCATAGTAACTATGCAATAACGTTTATAATCATCCATAATTTTTCCTGTATAACTCCCGAACTAAAGAAGGTAGATCAGATTTTTCAAATTCATATAATTAACCTCTGAAATACGCTACTTTGCCCCCATTTAACCAACCCTCTACCGTTATCGAAATCTCCATGCATAGATTTATAACTCCATAGGAGTACTAAAACGGTACAACAACCAAGCATTAAAACACAACTCAAACAAACTTACATTACATGAGGTTAAACACATTGATGTTGTAAACATAATTTTTTCCTCCAAGAAATATCCGTGATAAATACAATACTAACGCAAAATCACAATATGAATATCATAACTGAATGCAAATTAAGAAACACTACAGATAGACCTCTCGTCTCGGCGAACAAGATAAACGAAAAAACATAACCGCATTCTGTCAAAATGATGAACCAGTGACAGCTGGAACAACGTCTCGCACCTCATTTCTTTTACTTCCTCACATACGTATAATAGTACAGGTAATGAAGCTCAAAAAATTACAAAACCTCGCAATATTTTCGTCCAGCATCGATTTGAATGAAAATTTGGAATTAGGTTCATTTCACCCTTTAGTTCATTTTCTACATCAAGCCGTTGTACGCTCTTTGTTTTTTAAGGGTGAAAACTACCCCTATTTGAGAAAAGTTATAAAATAACGTTGTAAACGTTAAGATGGGTGAAATTTGGTTGAGATTAGTTGAATAATGATTGTTTCATGCTTTGCAATACAATTTCTTATGTTTCAACCCTTAAAAATCCACCCTTGTTAGAGCTTGATATAAAAAAAATTATTCATCCTAAAAAAAGGATTTCGTCTATCATCCATTTGCATAAAAATTTAGGATTAGGCTCATCTCACCCTGTACTTCTTATATTATATCATGCTCATTGAGTTGATTAGTAGAATAGTAGATTAGTAAAATACTAGAAGTGAAAACTACCCTTCATTGTAAAAAAATATAAAATAACATTGCGAAACCTTAATATGGATAAAATTTTGTTTGAATTCGTAAAGTAGTGATTGTTTTATGCTTTGGGATCATTAATTATTTTTCAGGATAAATAATTTTTTTTATATCAAGATCTAACAAGAATGGATTTTTAAGGGTTGAAAGATTAGAAATTGTCTTCCAATGCATGAAACAATCATTATTCAACTCATCCAAACCAAATTTTACCCATCTTAAGTTTTACAACGTTATTTTATAATTTTTGACAATTAGGGGTAGTTTTCACCATTAAAAAATAAACAGTGCCCGTGAGATATAAAATTTGAAGTAGAGGATGAGACTTGCCTAATTTCGAATTTTTTTTTTGGTGCAAGATGAAATCATTGTTGAAGATAAATACTTTTTTTTCACATCAAGCTCCAACAAGGGTGGATTTTTAAGGGTTGAAACATGAGAAATTTTATTTCAAAGCATGAAACAATCATTATTCAACTAATCCAAACCAAATTGTACCCATCTTAAGGTTTACAACGTTCTTTTATAGCTTTTTACAATAAGGGGTAGTTTTCACCCTTAAAAAACAAAAAGCTTACAACAGCATGATATAGAAAATGAACTAAAAGGTCCAGTAAGCCTAATTCCAAATTTTTATTCAAATCGATGCTGGACGAAAGAATTGCAAGGTTTTGTCATTTTATGAGCTTTATTTCCTGTCGCTCCGAAACGTGCTATTCGAATGTTTCAAAAAAAACTTTATTGGTTTTTTAAATATAGCTCCTTCTTTTTTAGTGATAGAAAGTTGTTTCAAGGACAATTTTGTAGGACTTTTCAAGAGCTATAAGAATATGTGAATTAAGTTCCTTAAGATCCCTTAGTTTTATTTGTTGAGTTTAAAGTGCTCAAATAATGTGGTGTTCGCTTGTAAATAGAGGTTTTAAACGGCTATATCTCACCAAATATTCACTGTATAGTAAAATCAAAGCACAGGAGAATTTAAGTCATTAAAAAAGCTACAATTTAGTGCTCTTCCTTTTTTTCGGAAAATATTTTGAAGAAAAGGGTGAAAAATACGAAATCGCAAAAAATTGTTTCCTCTTTAAACTCCAAGTTTTCTAAAATAAGGCACTTTAAATTGGTCAAAATTCTTGAGTGTATTGAAAATACATATATGAACAGAACTACAGAAGGGTGAGGATCAATGTTGATTAGGAGGTAGTTAGGGGGTTGTTTTCACTGATTTTTTCGTAGAAAAAAGTAGGTACCGACCTTAATTTGATCATAAGTCGCTTAATTTTCACGCTAGAAACTTTTCCTTGTTGTTGTTTGAAAGGTCTAATGAAATACCTTAAAAAAGAATGAATGAGTTTTCCTCGCTAAATGCAAATTTTTCCTGTTATTTTATTGACTTTGAATCTTTCAAATTATGCTTTTGGAAAAAAAAATTAACCATTAACATGCCTTATCTCGGTTCGTATTGCTTGTAGAAAAATAATAAAAAGATTATTTTGTTTTTTTCAGAAGCTGCAATTTTGTTCTCCACAGTTTTTTTGATTAAATGCATACTTTTCGAGCTATTCGCAAGAAAACCTCGATTTTTTTCGACGAAAAACTGTTACTTTCAACCGCAAATAACTCAAAAAATATCAGTTTTACGAAGAAAACGTAAAATACATTTTTTTCTTAGAATTACTTTTTCCATCGACTCCTTCAGTTAAAATGTAGTAAAAAATTTCCTCCCCCGAGATGGGATGGAAACCACCCCCAAGGTTTCAGCGTACGCCGGCATGATGTAGAAAATGATCCTTGGGCTATTTCCTACCCTCTGTGAAAATTTCACGTAATTCCATGCTGGACGAAAAAATTGCGATCCAAAATGCTTAATTTCCTGTACTATAAGAGCACCGACTTACTGTTAAGAGCAAGGCCAGCACATTTAAACTAGTCGGCAAAAATTTCATGTGTTTTTCTGATGTTTATATCAATATTAAGTAAATGGGCATAAATCGCTTTAAGCCCATCTATGTCTTTCTTGGCTGATGTTGGGCAATTCTTGCCATTTTCAGGTTTTACCCTCTCGGTCAATGACCGACATATCTTAAAAGTTGGGGTGATTATCCTCTACCGTAGCATGAACTGCGAGGGCACAAGCTTTGGTATCTCTTCTTATGTCACTCTTGTGCGATGTTATACGTTTTCTATCTATTGTGTTTCGGTATTTTTATTTAGTTTTGATATTCAAATTGTGATTTTGTGTTATATTCCTTGAGGTAGAAAAAACTCGAATTTAACAATATTGATGTGTTCAAACTCATGTCCTGTAATTATTTTTTAAGTTGTATTTTGATTTTATTTACGTGTTTTTAATATTGTCTAGGTGTCTACGTGTCAAAAATTATTTTTTTTTTACCTGTGATCCGGTTAGGCAAGGATGTCTCTCATAATTCCTTGTATTAAAACCGCGGTTTTGTTGTCTGTTACGCTGCATCATATTTTTTAATTCAGGGATAGGTCGCAATGTTTTTATCAAAACTTTATCCTCATAACTCAGTGCACTGAAGTTATGGGATAACAAATATTCCACTAAGTTACCATTAAAATTTTTGGAATTAACTTCAATAACCAAACTCATTTTAAAACAATACGCGAGCAATATAAGTAAACACGCTGCCATTAGTAACTACGATCACACTATGATTCAATTAATGCTTTCCAACGAATTCACTTGATGTCACGCGAAATTCTATAGTTGTGATTGGTCGACATTGTATGAGACTGGGTTCCTATCCGTGTTGCCATTTACATGCGTTTTGCTTTTCTATAGCAATGAAGTATTTATTCGAAGTATTTGCACCGTTGTTTGCTTTTCTGTGACAGGCATAATGAACGTTGAGAATATACCTTTCTAAGCCTCCGCAGCGTTGCCACAAATCTTGAAATGAATGAAATGCAGTAAATGTAAATACCTTCTATCTTAATTAATAAATTATATTATATAATGTAGGTTGAAAGGAAGGTAGGTGCATAAAATAATATGATTTTGATTAATATGAATATGCTGAATGCTGACTATTCAATATAATATATTAGTGATACACGATATATTATTGAGGCGGCTTAGCCTCCATTGACTAGCCGCCCCTGATATATATATATATATATATATATATATATATATATATATATTATATATATATATATATATATATATATATTATATATATATATATAATATATATATATATACATATATATATATATATGTATGTATATATGTTATGTATATATGTATATATGTATATATGTATGTATATATATATATATATATATATATATATATATATATATATATATATATATATATATATATAATATATATATATATATATATATACATATATATATATATATATATATATATATATATATATATATATATAGGCTGTCCCATGAATATAAAGTCTATCCGTAACTTGAAAACTTCATCCAGAAAAAACTTCACAATTTATTGTCATAATAAAGTGGAGCTGTTCTATCGTCTAAAAATTTTTGAGAAAGTACAAACTCCGGTTATGCCGGAATTGATTATCAATTTATTTATTTAAAATAAAAAATCCTGCGTGTGTTTGCATTTTCAGATTCGAGGTATTTAAATTTTTTCAGATAATTACAGATATTGATGAATTTTCTATTCTTTCTAAATTACAATTTTGCAATAAAATTTCACACTATTTCACAATAGGTTTCAGCCAACCTGGATCAGTAGGCTAAATCGCGCCTCTTCATAAAGTGTGTTCAAAATGATAACCAAAAATAAGTGCCACTTTCAAGTCAGTTGCCCATTCCTGAACGTAACCAGTTTTTATTTTATTTTAAAAAATCAGTTTTCAATGTGTGTTCTTCACTGATTTATTTTAAGTAACTTTGAGCATCCCTAATAGGTTGGTTATAAAACCATGGTTGTAATCAGCGATGGGTTTACACCTAGGCCCCTAGACCGGAACTAGGGCAGCAAAATTTTTGAAATGCCAACATTATAGAGGAAAAAAAGTGAAGACAATCCATTTTACAAATTGGTTCAGATTAGTTTCTATAAAAATTTTTCTATAGAATATATTATATTTCACTTTTTTAATTTACTTTTCAATCTGTGGGTAGAATTTTAATTTTTTAATAGATCAATTATGATCTTTATCGAGTGTCCTTTACTTTTTATTAATCTTACGTGTATAAAGCGTTTTCAAATTATTGAATCTGAATTGCTTCTCAATTTGTTCTCAGTTTGGAATAAAAACAGGGTAGGTGAGCATGTATTAAATATTATTTTGGTACTTATTCAAAAGTCAGAAAAGTTTTGGTTTTTAAAAATAATTTGTCATTCAAAATAAACCGCATCTTTTACCAAATTCAATTCAAATGTCCATCCAAAATCGAAAAAAAATCGTTGGATATTCCTCAGATTTGCAATAATCTTCAATTATAACGACAAATTTCAATAAGTATCCTTGGAAGGGACATTTGGGAATGAATATATTTATTCATTTACATTATCTACTCAAATATTTGCTAGCAAATGTGGTAGATGTACGCTATGTTCAAAAAATATGCAATGTATTGCATTAACGGAGTATTCGAGATATTTACCCGAATGGGGTAAGAGACATTGCTCTAGGTATTTTTTTGGATATTCCAGATACAAATTGTTCAGGAAAAAAAAAATTTTCCACTCTGAAAATTGTAAAAACGTATTCACGCTCAAATATGGGCCTAGCTAGGCCTATGCTTTTCCATTAGTCTATTGAAGCTTACAACTAGTCCAAGAAATTGTGTCATCAGCCAACATTTTTTTTAAAGTTATTTTAATTCTTCTTAAGTCTTATCGAGGATAGAAAAGATAGCCTGGAATATTCAAACTGATTAATTTTGATACAAAATGTTCATTATTTATCTGTCTAAAGTTCATTACTTTTTTTATCTGTAATGTTCATCAATTATATTTATAAATTATATTTCGATAAAATAATTACTATTTTATTAATTATTTCAAAATAAAAACATTGGATCAAAATTAATGAAATTCAGTTCATCAAAAGAGGTGTCACATCAAACGGGGACTAGGGCTGCAGCAAGCCTAAATCCGCCACTGGTTAAAATAATGTCATTCAATTTTGTAATAATGGCGGTTCCACTAAATGACACAAATGAAGATTATTTTTGTTTATTTATTATTTATAGTGAATGTAACAAAGTGCTAATTTAATTCATTAATCGTGCATAACATTTTGTATGTATTGCAGGCATAACGGGATTTGATGGTCCTACGCCTCGAACCATGAAATCATTATTATACCCTAAATACATAAATAACTATCATAGTAGATATAGTTATTAGGATGTTAATTTCCCTAGGAAATATTTGATTCCAAAAAACTTCATAGAGAAAGAAAGTAAATACAGCCTTTTTCGCAGAATATCACATTTAAACCCTGAAGATGTTTCAGAAAGTTTAACAACTATTCGAGCAGTTATACGAGGAGATATGTGTGAAACGTAAATAGATTATTTATAGTTGATACTTTTGAATTACATAATGAATACTAGGTAAATAAATTCCTTATTTTTTTAGGGTTACGTACCCAAAGGGTAAAAACGGAACCCTTTTTTTTTTTAATTTAAACCGGGGCATTTGCAGAAGCAGTATACCCCGCTCATGGCTTTGACACTCGTCATTAGCCAGCATTAGTTTAATTCACCTAATATTAATTTATAGTAGGTATGTTCAAATTTTGTGATTTAGTGTTATTTTGTTTTTTTTTGTTAATAAGGACTGATAGTTTTTTATTTTCTTTTTCATTATCATTAATTTAAAATCATTTTTAAATTATTTTACGTATCTATACGTTTCTTTTTCAATTTTCTTTTCAAACATTCAAGAGTCATTAGGAAAGCAACAAGGACACATTACGCCAGGGAGCCTGTCAAGGCGATTTTCTTTCTTCTTACACACGCAACAGATAGGCTTCGGAAAGGCAGGTTAAACATATAGGACAGGAAACAATTGGCTGATATATATTTTACAACTTTAGTTCTAACAATTTCACGTATTCGTAAATAATCTCGTATATTTCCAGTTTATTGAGAGCCAGAAGAAAATTCAAATTGAAAGGTCGATTATATGGAATGACTTTACCGATTTTGGTCAAGAACCAACAATGCTGTTGTCTGAAATTATTACACACCATAAGGATATGTTCCAATGTACCAATCTCTCCACAAGAGCATAAGGCATCTTCCCTATGTCCATACCTATGAAGAGTCCGAGGACATAGCGCATGTCCGGTTTTCAAACGACTAATAACACGAACAAAATTTCTACCTTTCGTTGCTGACTTGAACCAAAGATTAGGCATAGGTTGAGGATGTATATATTTATAATATTTTCCCTTGTCACGGAACCCTATTACTAAGACTTCGCTGTCTGTCCGTCCGTCCGTACGTCCGTCTGTCTGTTCACCAGGCTCTATCTCAAGAACCGCAATAGCTAGACAGTTTAAATTTTCATAAATTATGTATTTCTATTACCGCTACAACAAAAAATATCAAAAACAAAATAGAATAAATATTCAAGGGGGGTTCCCATACAACAAACGCGATTTGTCAAAAAATTCGATTTTTCGTTTTCAGTGCCAATATTTACATACATTGATAACCAATATGATGGCAAAATCCTATATGGATCTGAATATTCTACGTACTATGATTTAATAAAATAAGTTTCCGATATGTCCATTATGTTTCAATTGCTCGTTGGCAGAACCCAATATGTTTGTCATATCGGGTTCTGGCGTCACAGCTCAAAAGCTAGCCTACTGGGTATCCCGGTATGTCTGACTTATCGGATTTTGCCACAATGTCAAGTTTTCAATTTCTGTCAAAAATTTCTTTTCCATCTGCCAGACGATTCGGTGTTCTGGTAAAGTGCATATATGGCCTGTTTTATCTTGGTGTTTACTTCTTATTTTTACTGTTTTACAAACATTTCGGTAAAATGTATGGAAATAGTAGGACCGCCAAGATTGTTAACATTGCAATACGTGGTAAGTATGGTTTTGCTGTGTATGAGCTTCTGCTGTATTGTTGTTGCATTTTCATTGCAGATACTTCAATTGCGTATTCATCGTCAGTGGCTAAATATACTATAATACAAAAAAGGGGATCTGAAGAGATTGCTTCCTGTGTTTTAAAAAAAACTAGAATCTTTGTCGGAAACTGTGACCCATGTCATTACCTACTCAGATACATGCGGAGGGCAAAATAGAAACATCAATATGGCCTGTATGTTTTCATATTCTGCCAGCAACAGCAGCAGTGTTGATCAGAAGTTTCTGATACCAGGACACACGCATCTAGAATGTGATGTTGATCACGCTCGCATTGAAAGATCCAAAAAGAAGACTGAAATACTCATCATGGTGCCCAGAGACTGGTTCCAGTTCATCCGAACTGTAAAGGGCAAAAAACCATTCCAGGTTCATGAAATGACTCAAGAACACATTTTCTCATTCTCAAAACTTGTTGAGGAACATTTGATTCGAAGGACCGTCGATTCGGAGGGTAAAAAAGTATGCTGGTCTGAAATGAAATGGATCCGGTACGAAAAAACCTTCGGATTAATCAAATTTAAAACTTCATTTCATGATGAAAACTTCCGAGTACTTGATTTAAGACGACCGAAACGGGGCAAACGGCCGATGCCCTTATTGGCCAAATGTTACGATGGGCCGTTGTCCATTAATCCCGTGAAGAAAAAGGACCTACTAAGTCTTCTGCCACTTATTCATTCTGAGTGTCATAGTTTTTACTTGAATTTAGCATGTTCAATGAATAAAATGAAAAATCTTATCTCTACCCAATAAGATTTACCACGTGTTTCCATATTATGTTATGTATGGAAAATATTACTCATTTACTCATTCATAAAAGGTTCCCTATAAAAGTAGGAATAATGCTGCAAAGTCCAGTAAGAAAAACTATAAAAGGGCGGCAAACTCCGATATGGAAAATTTGAACCGCAACATGTCAGTTTTTTCAATACAACTGAAGGGGGCAAACACGATATGTCTAAATTATATAAATTTTTTTTGTTATTTTGAAACATTTTGCAATGAGTCGCCAGAAGGGTAGTAAGTATTTGTTGTTGAACACCTTGATAATTATACAAAGTAAAAGTAAACAAAAACTTAATTTCGGCGACATCCCATACTTTAAAAAGTGTCTCCTGAAAAATAATGTTTTTTGACATATCTGGTTTTGCCTTAGTACCACAGATTTTAGGGCGGCATAGTCAATGGTACGAATCCCTTTGTGCGCGAGTCCGGCTTGCACTTGGACGATTTTCATTTCAGTTTTCAGTTGGAGTTGAACCCGATGGTGTAAGATTTTTAAAAACCTGCCCATGAAAATCGGTAAAGTAAGAGTTTACTGAAAATCTACCTGCTTCAGAATTACCAATCATCTCATCTAGATATTAAATAGTATTTGCGGCTGCGGCAACACTGCTCATGATCGTCAACTGTTAAGACATGGTCAAGGTGATCTATCATCGCCTCCGATGAAGCTGACAAAGAAGGAGATAGAGAAACCCATCGTTCCATGAACAAAGCCTCTTTCTCATAAACGGCCAGTATATTCCATGAAAGCAGAGTATCTTTCCGAGACCAACCTGGATTGTTGAATTCTTACCTGAAAGGTCCAAAGGTTTAAAAGTATTTTGTCGAGAAACGATTGCTTTGTTGGTTTAAATAGTTAATGTTCGTGGTGATGTTGATAATGATTTAATCAGTAAGTTAAACTTTTATGAATAGATGAAATATTTATATATATATATATATATATATATATATATATATATATATATATATATATATATATATATATATATATATATATATAATCTTTTGATAATTATTAGCAATAACGGGCTTGTTGAATCTCTAAAAACTCGATTTCATTAAAAAGTTGACGTTTTGCCACGACATTCGTGGCTTCATCAAAACTTTTGAAAAAATTGAAATTTCTTTGACATTTATTGATTTGAAAAAATTTTAATAGAAAACGACTACTATGTCTCACTAAAATTTTTTTCGGCTGTGGCCGTTCTTTGTTATTTATTACGTGCTATTCAGTCCAATATTAACATTCAAATCTGTTATTATTAGATGGTAAGGGAAACCACAGAAACCTTTACCCACGTAATGTTCGAAATAGGTTCAGATTATTTTGATTTTGAAAAGTCAAAGAATAGGGTACTATTTATCTTGTTTTCAAAATTTTCTCATTGCGGCTGTGGCCGTCTTCAGTTATTAATTACGTGCTATTTAGTCCCCTATTCTTTGACTTTTCAAAATCAAAATAATTTGAACCTATTTCGAACATTACGTGGGTAAAGGTTTCTGTGGTTTCCCTTACCATCTAATAATAACAGATTTGAATGTTAATAATATTGGACTGAATAGCACGTAATAAAAAACAAAGAACGGCCACAGCCGAAAAAAATTTGAGTGAGACATAGTAGTCTTTTTCTATTCAAATTTTTTCAAATCAATAAATGTCAAAGAAATTTCAATTTTATCAAAACTTTTGATAAAGCCACGAATGTCGTGGCGAAACGTCAACTTTTTAATAAAATCGAGTTTTTTGAGATTCAACAAGCCTGTTATTGCTAATAATTATCAAAAGATTAGAAATAGTTTACAGGCAACAACAATTCGAATGAATATATATATATATATATATATATATATATATATATATATATATATATATAAATAAATATAAATATATATATATATATATATATAAATATATAAATAAATATATATATATATATATATATATATATATATATATATATATATATATATATATATATATATATATATATATATATTATCTCTTGCTAATTATTACCAATAACTGGCTTGTTGAAGTTCAAAATTCTCGATTTTTTTAAAAAGTTGAAGTTTCGCCACGACATTCGTGGCTTTATCAAAACTTTTGAGTTTTTTGAGAATCAACAAGCCTGTTATTGCTAATAATTATCAAGAGATTAGATATAGTTCACATGCAACAACAATTCGAATAAATATATACATATACATATATATATATATATATATATATATATATATATATATATATATACCTATATATATATATATATATATATATATATATATATATAT
>JARQZK010002969.1:15000-17500 GCA_030704885.1 Cynegetis impunctata
TGAAAACATTCACCATTTTATAGAACTCCTATATTCACAGTAAACTCAACTTTGCATCCGTAGTAGAGTCCAAAATATTCAGTACATATCGCCAGGCTCGAGAGGATCCAGAACAGATTCTTAAAATTTATCTCGTTTAAATTTAACTTTCGTTTGACACCTAGAATATCTTCGTTTAACTCAATTTGATTTCATTTCCCTCGAAAATAGAAGAAAAATCAGTGATGTCCTTTTCCTATATAAACTTCTCAACAATATCTATAATTCCCCTGACCTTCTTTCCTCCGTAACTTTCCATGTTTCGTGCCGTCCTCTCAGAAGTAGTGATATGTTCCACATTCCCTTTCGAAATACTAATAGCGCGATGAATTCGCCTCTCTGCAGGATGATGCGATGCTGTAACTGTTTGAGTAATGTTGATTTGTTCCATCTCACTCAAAATTCAATCAAGCAAAAACTCAAAAAGATGTACTTGTGCGAAAAAGATTTTTTCACCATTTCACTTTTATTGTTTCACTATATTTTAGTTTACTTTAGTTTTTATTGTATCATGATATTTTTATTTGTTCTTTTTATTTATAAAAGTCAATTGTTCACTTTGACACACTTTGTACTTTCAAGTAGTCGGTACTGTGTTGGGTGGTTATCACCTGTTTGTAGTCCTAATTGCCTAAATAAATAAATAAATAAACTTTAAAAGATGGCGCGTTAAAAAAAAAAGTCTGCGTTTCTGCAGGATGTTATCAAGACAGTTACTTGTCAGTAGAAATTATCACTTAATATTCTAGGTGGAAACATTTTACACCTTTGGTCGAATCAATTATATGTAATTCCCCAGTATTGTACCTTTATATTGGATATTCCACTAGGAATATTAATTGACAATCCATTGATAAGTAACCAAATAACTATCTTGATAAAAACTAGCATAAGTAAATTCTTTTTTGTACGTCTGATGATACGATTGATTTCTTGAAGGATGAATGGATATAAAGTGAATAAGGAAGATTCTTCAATAATTTAAAAAATTATCAAACAACTTTCCAAGGAAGCTGGTTATACGTATTCAGCAACGCAAAATCTGCATTCACAATCGAACGGTGAATTATAGAAATTGTCAAGTCACCCCGACTCAAAGTTTGCATACAGCTGTTTCGATCTTATTAGATCTCATCAGTGCAGCTTATATCTTCATATCAGGAGGTACGTGTTTAAGCGACGAATTTCTGCATTTTCAGTCTAAGCGGTGAATTGTTGTTTCCCAATATCTTTGGTGGGATGGCGTTCTGGATTGTTATCCAGCCACTGTTACTGACCACGATTTGTATTGGGGAACAATTAGAAATTTGTCAATTCACTCCGAGTCAAATAAGCTGCACTGATGAGATCTAATAAGATCGAAACAGCTGTATGCAGATTTTGAGTCGGGGTGACTTGACAATTTCTATAATTCACCGTTCAATTGTGAATGCAGATTTTGCGTTGCTGAATACGTATAACCAGCTTCCTTGGAAAGTTGTTTGATAATTTTTTAAATTGTTAAAGAATTTTCCTTGTTCACTTTATGTAATGGAAAAAAAATCTTCTCTAAGCGAAATTACTTTCAAAGCTTATATTATCGCAATGATATATTCTTCGTCAACTCATTATGTATGGTTATAAAAAAAAATATTCCCTAAGCAAAATTACTTTCAAAGCTTTTGTTGATTAAAAACTATTTTTGTCAGAATATCATTAACAGATTCATTCAATACTATAAAAACTTATAACGACTAGAAATCATCGTACGAATTCGAGAATCGACTACATGAGGCTTTTCTTCGTTCTCAATTTTCCATAAATTTATTGTCATTAGAACATATGGTAGAAATAAGACGGCATCTCTCATAACTGCTACCCAATGAAATACGGTAACATCGCAGGATGCTCTATCAGCTACGAAATGAATTCTGTACAATTTTTAGGACGCCCTAATGTCTTAGGATTGAATTTTGCTAGTATATAGCAGACGCTCTATTAGTAACCAACTGTAGGGACGCCCGATACTCGAAAGATTATCTGCGACAAAAGAAAAATTAAACATTAAACTTTATGGTTCACCTAGATATCCAACAATAAATCAATATCACAAGAGTACCTATATCGAACCCTAACAAATAAAAAGCCCAGTTTTGAGGGTAGATTCCCGAAAGATGTTTCTTGTTGGGACGCTCTGATGATATCAGGATGTATATATATATATATATATATATATATATATATATATATATATATATATATATATATATATATATATATATATACACTCACCGACTTAAAATTCGGGACAGCCAAAATTTTGATCAAATTTAATGTATGATAACTTTTTTCTCCATAGTCCGATTTAATTGTAAATGTAGATAAATTTTTCGAGTTTGAGTAATGTTATTCAATTTTGAAAAAAATAGTTCACATGTAGAAATATAAAGGAAAATGGCTGAGAACCATTTTTCGCTGAAGT
>JARQZK010002969.1:22500-57500 GCA_030704885.1 Cynegetis impunctata
TTGATAGCTACTTCCGGTATAACCGGAAGTGGTAGAAAACTGCCACTATTTTAAAAAAGTATCTCATGATTGAGAACCTTTGTGTGATAATTTTTATAAGCGTATCATTTGTACTTTTCCATATAAGGTTAATTGTCCCATTAAAAGAAAGACCCTGTATATATATGAATGGATATATATAAAACACAGCAATAACTGTTCTTTTCAACATAATAGTATATTTTAATGCAAATATTTACCATAAAATCATCTCCGTAATCTTCATATAATACATTCAATTGTAAATTCGTTGTTTCAAGATATTAAGTATTCTTCATTCATAATTACAATTTTCTGAAAGTTGAAAAAAAATCCAAGGATGAATTTTTCACCTCTGTTCACGAAATATTTAACATCAGTATTTTCAATTATGTCCAGAAAAAATATTATTAGGTAGGCAATATGAAAGTATTGAAAATAGTTTTCAAAGTCAAGAAAGAAAAAAGGATGAAATCTGATAGACCGAGAGATACTGGAAGGATTTGTGAAGTAATTTCTTGCAGTATGGCGCTTTTAGGGGAGTTCATATGCGTAAAAAATTGAAGGAAAATGATATTCTTACCGGTGGTGCCCGGGTCGCACTTGCAGAATAATTAATTGAAATTGCTCGGAGGTGTCAAACATATTCTTTCACAAAATTTGTTCAACTTATCGGTATTTTAACAAAAAAAAAATCCGACGCTCGCTACATGCCATACTTGTCCGGTGGGTGTTTAGAGCCGCCATACTTTTTTGAAAATGTTTTTTTTTTATTTTTTTTTAAATTTATTTCTTACAGGCGGATTTTTTTAAAAACAATTATTTTTTATTTATTTCGTACGAAAATCACCACGCCATACCATTCCGACGGTCCAAAATAACCGCCATACCCCTCAAACATGTAATTTTTTAAAATTCGAAAAACTATTTCTTTCACCTTGAAATTTGGTCTAGTAGTTGTTTTTATAATAAGAAACATAATTCTTATAATGCCATACCTGTAGAGTGGGTGATATAAGTACAATGTGATTAAATAATTGTAAAATTTCATGCAACATTTGAACAATTTCTTACACTATGGCACCACTGTTGGACTTCACCATAAGTATGGGATGAATTTTCCTGAATCATACTTTTTATGAACTTTCCGAAAATTTAAATGCCATACTGTAAAAAATCGTTTCATTTATTTTTTTTTACATCGCAGCGTGCGTATCACGGTTTTTCGTGCCAAGGTCACAGTATGGCGTATTTTTTAACTTATAATCGTATTGGAACCATCTTATTTCATTTATGCCATACTGTAAAAAATAATTTTGTGGCTTATATAGGCTTGTTTCAAAAACGGTTGAAAAATAACATTTTTTAAGTATGGCACCACTTTTGTACTGCACTAGAAGTATGGCAAATATAATTTTGTCTCACTGTATCATAAACTGACCACGATTTAACTGCCATAGAGAAGAAAAAGAAGAAGAAATCATTTATTTGTTCACCTAGGCATTTACATAATACACTAGAGTTAACCATATAGGTGTAGAACACGTCAGAGTAAGATTTAAAATTAAAATTAAAAGTAAAAATTATACAATTTTAGAACAACAAAAAACCAAAATAAAACACACAAAATTACATGTACATAGGGACATAACAACTAAAAACTAAAAGAGTCGTTCAAATACTCCTGCACCCCGTAGTAAGCCTTTTGAGTGAGAATTTTTCTTAACCTACCCTTCAGCCGCCTTGGAGGGAAGTCACTTATATTATTTGGAAATGATTTAATAAATTTATTATATATTTCAAGAATACTGTGCACCACGTTTTTTTGCAGGTATGTGTATTTAAAGCGATCGCTTTTCAGGTCGCCTATGTTTCTTGTGTTAAGCCCGTGATTTCTAATGTTCTCCTGGAATAGGTCCGGATTATTTTTTATAAACATTATAGCCTCATATATAAAAAGACTATACAAAGTGAATACTTTTTTACCAGAAAAAATTTCTCTACAATGATCTCTGTAGCCGAGATTAAAAATATTCCTAACACACCTTTTCTGTATTCTAAACAGTCGATCGGCCTCACTAGCATTTCCCCAAAAGATCAAACCATAGCGAATTCTAGACTCTATATGCGCGTGATAGGTAATGATTGCTGTTTTTAAGTTTACCAGCTCTCTAATCTTTTTTAATGCGAAAGAGTACCGAGATAGGCTTTTGGCTAAACAATCAATGTGGTATGACCAATTCAGTCGTGAATCAATACCTAGTCCTAGAAATGTAATCTGGTTGGTTACATTCAGAGTGGTTGTGTCATGATGTAATATTAAATTTTTTGGGTTTGAACCATAAGAAAACTTTATAATTTGCGTTTTATCAATATTCAATTTTAGGTTGTTGTTTGTAAACCATGTTTTTAGGAGATTTAAGCATTCAAAGAGTTTATGCCTCAAACCCGAAAAGTCTGAGTCGCTAATAATTGCGGAGGTATCGTCAGCAAATTGTATAATCAAATTGTTGACAAATTCTGGAAGATCATTCGTGTACAGTATGTATAAAAGGGGGCCCAAAATCGAACCTTGGGGTACCCCTTTTTTTACTGATCTCTTATCTGATTTTATGAGATACCCACTGGCATCTCTCTCAGCTACATATTGAGTCCTTTCATGAAGGTAGGAGCGTACCAAGTTCAGGGCTATGCCACGTATGCCGCAACGTTCGAGCTTTATCATGAGGATTTCGTGGTCGATACTATCGAATGCTTTCGATAAGTCGACGCACATAGCCAGTGTGAGTTTGTCGCTGTTTAGTGATTTTAGTATACAGAAAGAAATAGTTTTTCGAATTTTAAAAAATTACATGTTTGAGAGGGTATGGCGGGTGTTTTTGACCGTCGGAATGGTATGGCGTGGTGATTTTCGTACAGGATTAATAAAAAATAATTGTATTAAAAAAAATCAGCCTGTCAGTAATAAAGTTTGAAAAAATTTAAAAAAACATTTTCATAGCGTAGGTTTTTTTTGTTAAAAAATCGATAAATTGAATGAATTTTGTGAAAGAAATTGTTTGACACCTCCGGATTTTCGAGCAATTTCAATCAATTATTCTGCAATTGCGACCAGCGCACCACCGGTAAGAACATAATTTTCCTTCAATTCATTACGTATATGAACTCCCCTAAAAGCGCCATACTGTAAGAAATGACTTCACAAATCCTTCCAGTATCTCTCGGTCTATGAGGAATGAATAAATTTTAAATGAGGTTGGTCTTGACATGGGAAATTTGTAGTAAGTATTTTAGAAATATGAAGCTATCATGTTGATTTGAACGAGAGGTTGATAAATTTCATAAAATTTTGAGGTTCCTATATAATAGAATAGAAAGGAAGGATATATAATATAATCATCATTTTTGAATTGGATAATAAAATATTAATTAATTTCGATATAAATTCATTTGATTGAAATATAGTGTACTCACAACTCCAAAACCATTTCAACAGCATTTGTGGTTGAATTTTGACACATACTATCAACTATATCATGGCTGCATAACCTTTTTAACAGTCGGGCAAAAAGGACGATTCAAAAATCACAGGCGGGCCACTGACCACTGACAGTTCAATTAAAATAATAACAAAAACAGCATATCCTGCTATTTAAAGAAATACAATTAACAAAATTTAAAATCAAACTTAAAAATTGGACAATCAATGTGATTTCTGAATTTTTTTTGTTTCAATAATTTTCCTATATTAGGCGTCAAATCAGATGTTGACAGACACAACAAAAAAATTTATTTTTTATATAAGTAATTCGGATTACAAACATATGTCGAACCGAAACTACTTAGAAATTGGAAGGCCAGGTTAGTTATTGCAGGAAAATTTTCTTTTGGTACAAGTTTCCAAAAATCTACAAATTCTTCTGAAGAAGTTTCTGACTTTGACAATATTTTTTCTGAAAAGAGTTTTTTATTGCAGAATAATTTTGACGATTTGTGAGTTCCAACTGAATATTAGCAGGATGACTTATTATTTCAGTCAAACTGTTCGTAAAAGGATTCACAAAAATTTGTCAATTTGTTTTTATACTTCGAACTCCTGGAATCTGCTCTGAAACGACATTAATAAGCATCTAATTTTAGATTCCTACTTAGTACAATGGATAGTGTCGATATTGAGCTTCTCTTTCATTTCTTTGAGTGTAGGAAAGTGGTCAATATTTTCATTGGCTTAATTCATTGAAAACAGATTTAATTCAGCACTGAATCCTCTTATCAAACTAAGCATAGTCAGAAGCGCAATCAGAAGTGAACAACTTTTTCCTTGTAATTTGATATTTAAAATATTGAGGTAATTGATAATGTCAACAGTAGATGCAAAATCACTCAACCAGGATTCTTTTTTCAGTAAATCAGTTTCCAAATGAAACACCCTTTCTTCTTCTAAAATTCCAACACCTGTTCTCTCAAGGTGAAGAAATTTTTTAACATGATTCTCTTTGAAAACCATCTCACAACGCAGTACAGTTGTAACTCTACATATTCGCTGATATATTCTTCAAATAAAGCCCTGAATTGACGTATGTGAATAGTCCATAATATCATCCAACTGCATGTACTTTAGACAGGCAATTTCTAAACTTGCTCACGCGGGCGGCGGGCCATTCAAAATTCGTTCTCGGGCCACATCGTGGCCCGCGGGCCTGAGGTTGGGCAGCCTTGAACTATAGTATAGGAGGTATATAAAGGGCACTTACCTTATCCAGAAAATTTCTTCTAACGAAAAAAAACCAGCTAATACGAAGCTCAAGAAAAAAGTGTCCCTTGCATCTGATTATTGGAAATACAACTCTTCAACCACCACTCTTACACTTTTTTGCACTAATTTTTGATATTGACGACAAACGATACCACTGTTAATGATTTCTTATTTTTTTATATGCATCATAAACTAATTCTTCAGTCGAGTGTGATAAATCTACAAGGATTAAAACAAAAATGAGCTTAATTCAATCATTTTTTAGATGTTCTCTAAATATTTATTTCCATTTGAGAAATTAGGCTCCTAAGACAGATTGTCATATTTTTCTAATATTTCGGAACATACAATAATTCAAATTTGAACTAATGAAAATGTCACTTCTGCACAAAAAAAAAGGAAAAAAAAATCACTTCTTTCGATTATTCATATATGGAAATAATTGAAAATGAAACAAAATTGAATCGTTAACAAAAACATGTACAGTTCAATTTTGAGAAATTCTAAACCTTCATAAAACTTTGAAGTAATCACAACGAAGAATTATTGAACGCAAACAAGAGAACTCTCAGATTTGAACTGACATGTATCGTTTATTACTTAAAATATAAATAAAATTATCACAGTTTTCCAATTCGAATGAAAATGGTCAATATTATATTACATACTCTTAAAACACTGGTAGCAGTAACATTCAAAAAATTAATTGAACGACTACTTCAACATCAACCATCAACAATTTCAGTCACAATAAATATTTGATTTCTTACTGCATTTTATAATCTTCAACATTAATACAAATCGAATATATCGACCCACTTCAGAGACAAAAACAATTTTTTAGAATGCGTTACAATCACAACTCTATTGTTTCAAAGTCAACAATATTATAAATTGTACAAGTTCAACAATGATCACATAATTAATTAAGTAAAATATTTTTCACTAGAAAAATAGTTTGTCGTCAGTTACATCATTTGCTGCCGATATTTGAACGTTAAAATATCCATGATGTGGGACAAATTGAACAGATTCACGTTGCATAATACAATATTATTTTTCGTTAAAATCGTCCTAAACAAATAAAAATTTTGTGAATCAAATTCGCTAAGACAAAAAAGGAACAACAAGAAAAATGCGTGTAATAATTTGATGTCCAACACACGTTTAAAAACAATGTATATGGGTAAATACCATCTTAAAATTATATATAAATTATTAATAATTACATTAAAAATAGAATAAATTAGAAATAAATATTTACATAAATTATTAAGTTAATTAGGGACATTTCTTTGATAATACTGATCGATTTGATCAATACAAACGTCTTACATTTTTGACTTCAAATGTTCGAAACATTCAGTGACGTATTCCAAAATATTCATGTAATCTCTGAGAATGATATAGTTGCGGACATTCATGTTTGTATTGTCTCCGTTCTTAAGGTTATCAGGAATGATATGGCGTTGAACATCTGGTCTCTTCGGGAGCCTACGTTCGACCATTGTAGTTTCAATTTCGCACAGTATACTCAGAACATATGCTTCCATCTCTTCGAAGTCGTTCCTGAATGAACTTGAACCACTTCGTTTCTCGTCAATGACGATCTGGTCTAGACCCACGGCAATTCGTTGTAAGTATTCGTAAGTATTATAGAGTGTAGCGTCCAGCTAGAATAGAAAAGGTTTTTTAAAAAAAATTTTGAATATTGAAGTTAATTCGTTTGACGCTCATTAAAGTCACATGGTTAATTTACTAGTTTGAAATTATGTGTACAGTTTGAAAATTAATCAAGCATCACTGAATTTTCTCAAATTTATTCAGGTTCTTCAATTTGTTACTCGTATTTTCCACTAAACATTATTGCACTGCATGGAATATCTCAATATCGAGGGGCAAAAGTGGTTTTTATATTTGATTTGTATTTCCTTGGCCACAATTTTTAATAGAATTTATTAATAATAAATATTTATATATATATATATATATATATATATATATATATATATATATATATATATATATATATATATATATACATATATATATATATATATATATATATATATACAGAGTGTTTCATATTGATGTACAAGATGTTCAGAGGGTGATTTCCTGGATGATTTTAAGAAAAAAACTTCATATGAACGTATGTCCTGAACGTCATAATTTTCTAGCTACAGGGTGTTAGTTTTAATTAAAAAAATTCTTTTCGTACTAACTGTAGTACCGTTTTAGTTTTCTTTATGAAACTTGGTACATTGTGTCTATGTACTTTTTGATGAAGAAAATTTTTTCTTTTTCTACCGGTGGCGTTCGTGCGGGACATGACTTCAACATTTTCAACAAAAAAAAATGGTGCGCCACTGTGTGACTTTAAATTGAAAACTAATTTTAAATTTGCCTTTCATTTCTCAACAATTTCGTTTTCTAGTTTTTTTTCCGTCCGAGGCACGGTTTTTGTTCAAAAAAATAAAAATAATTTTTTTGTAGGCCGATATTGCTAATTTCTGATACGATGCAATTATGCGCGTTTTGCTCGATTGAGACAAAGTCTATTAGGAAATAAAACAAAAAGTTTCTTCATCAAAAAGTACTTTTTGGTACATAGACACAATGGTACCAAGTTTCATAAAGTAAACTAAAACAGTACCACAGTTATTACGAAAAGAATTCTTTTTTTAATTAAAACTTCAACACCCTGTAGCTCGAAAATTATGACGTTCAGGACAAATGTTCATATGAAGTTTTTTTATTGAAATCGTCCAAGAAATCACCTCCTGAAATATTTGTACATCAATATGAAACACCCTGTATATATGTATAGCCGGTACATTGGCATCTCCATCGGTCCCCATCAGACCACATGAAATGAAATTTTGTTTAGTTTGGGAAGATTCAGTCAAAATATTGGTATTTTCAAACTTTTGGTAAGGGAATGACAGTGAGATGCGTGAGAGGTGGCAGAAGATGTGGGACTTGATTGTGAATAACATATCCTAAATTCAAGCTTATAGGTCTTTTTGGAGGGTATATAAAACTGATGGACCGGAGTTTTCGCAATTGAGGTAGTGGTTTGAACATATGAACGTGGTTTGAATTGATGTTATGAAAGGCTTTTATTTTTATATTTGAGATTTTCCTTCCTCCACAGCTCATCCAGATTGAGCTCAGGCGCGGATCCAGAGGGGAGGGGGTTGGGGGGGAACGCCCCCCCCCCCCCAATGGCCCGGGCCCCACCTAATATTTTAATTGGGAGCTACTCGATTTACCATTGCCCAAAATACCAGTACCTTTTGGCTTTTGAATATATAAAAGTTCCCCCTCCCCAAAAAGTTGGGCCTGGATCCACGCCTGATTGAGCTAAAGAGTCGAAAGTTTATACGTGGATTGATTTGTTATGAGAAATGTGCCAATGAGTGGTTTGAACAATTTTTTCCAAACGCTGCAATTTTAATGTAAAGATTCCTTATTTTTTCACTACAAATTCACTTAATGGTGAACATTTGTATGTAAAAATATCAAAACAATTAGAAGAAAATACCCCCTAACTGTCTGAGGTCTGCTGATCACGCTTTTTTCATTTATTTCAAATAAATTCAGAGATATATGAAACAAAGTTTGAAAAGATCAAATTTCAACGAATATTCGAGCTTGTTTTATATCACAACAATACTGCAAAATATTACTTTATTACTCACTTCAAGTCCATCTAGATGTTTTGAATCAACATGTTCACCCAAGGCTTTTGGTACAACATCAACACCAGGAAGCCAATCATAAGAAGAATAACTTTTATAAAGACTGTGGTGCTGCTCCCAATCAATCCTGAACGCTTTCTTAGCCTGAAATGAAAAAAATTAATTTTAAGATATACAAAAATACCAAAAAAAGAAAATATTTTTAAAATATACAAAAATACCAAAACTATATCATATAGTAATCAGCGCAGTTGAGGTAACGAATTCAAGCAAGTTATTGAATATAACTTGGTCCTGGAGAAAATGAGTTAATAATATGGAATTAAAGCGAGCCATTTTTGTTTATAACCTAGAGGATATCGACCTATGAATTAATATTTTATTGATACGTGAATTAATAACTGGTTTGCTTCTTTATATTGTGAAACTGTTATATCTCGATCTAATTCATATATTTTTTTCAGGAGCGCGTGCAAATATAAAATTTTGAAAATAAGACGCATCAAGATTATTTGAATAGCAATTCTCACTTCGAAATACTATGAAAATGACGAAGGAGTGGCCCCACTAAAAATATACGACAGACTATAAACGCAGAATACGGTGTCCAATATCACTTCCTATAATGCATTACCCGAAATCGTTTAGGAGTTATATCAAAGCCATAACCTATAACCCACGTGCAGAGGTCTAGGTTATGATCGTTATTAAAACATATTAAAATGATTTGTTGGCTCAAAGTTCCACGAACTCCACACGGGCAATGGCTGCCAGTGCGAGGCGTCAGAACTGAATCGAGTTGGTCCCACGCGAGTTCCTCGAACCTAAAAACGACTGGTGAGTCAAAACGGACCCTAATCCCAACAACAATTTTATTTAGGGAATAACTGAAGAAAATTCCTTCATGTTCAAGCGTTAAAAAATAATTAGACCAATATGAGAATATTTATTCGAAGTATATTTTCAATTTTCGATGTGATATCAATAGGTAGGTAAGCGTTATTTCGAAGCAGGACCGGCGAAAAGAAGGGGGCATATGGAAAAAATGACCAGGGGACTGAGCTGAGAGTAAAAATGAGGAGTATAAATAAATTTAAATACCAAAAAGAAAAATTTTTCTAGTTTAAAAAGCATATCCCAGTGCTCAGTGGAGAGGTATGATGTTGTGTCATCTAAGGTTATTTCGCAGGTGATAGAGAGGATAGCGATAGTATGATATTATTGATGACGTAGCGAGAAAGAGGAAAACAAATTCTATATTTTCATATAATAAAAATAGAAGAAGCACTTTTTATCAATCATAGTTTTAGTTACCGTATAAAAGAAGTCTCAAAATGTTTTAATTACGAGAATAATTCCACGTGCCTTTCCACTGGTATGTGTCCATATAACATAATAAATATAAAAGAACTTTGTTATAAAATAACCTGCAAGTTCACAATTACTAGTTTGAATTAAGTAAGGTAAGTGTGTATTGAATTTTAGGGGGTCACTATTGCTAAAGTTCTGAGGATTTGATTCACTGATATACGGAAATGTCAAATACATGATGTTTCTTTTGTAGAATGTCCAACGTTAAACCGATGTACCTATACGTGAATTAAAAGGAATTCAATATAACAAAATTCCAGAACTTTTGAGGAAATAAGAAACACTAAACAAATTCGGTAGATACACTAATAGAACATCCTAATATTCGAGATGTGGGACACCAGAATAAGTATTAAAAGATTTATTGAAGCATTCACTCAATTTTCAAAATATTGACACGAGTTCAAAAATGAATTAAGTTATCCAGAAACTATGAATATCACTTAATAGTTAAAATTAATATACGAAGCTTCTGAACTAGAGGAATAAAGTTTTGAGCACATTGAAGATATTCTGAAACTGAATAGTGGCCACGATATGATATTTTTTTCAATGTGACTATTTCGTGGGAACTTCAGTTTATGACACTTTATGTGGTCAATTACCTACTTCTTTTCAAGGAATGAAAAATACAATAAACACATACCACATACTCATGTTACGACTAATCAACTCTAGATTACGGATGAAATACTATATAGGTCAAACACCCATATTCAAACAAAGAAAGCCTGTTGCTTCAGTGTTGAGCAAGTAAGATGTATTATCAGCAAGGAAGATTACAGTAACAAGCATGTGAGTAGACAGCGATACTCCTTATCAATGGGAAATAGAAGCTATAGGACGAATAAACATTCAATTTTTGATGTCAGGAACAAAGTCAAGACTGTTGAGTGGAAACGCTGAGCCAAATCTGTAGTACCTCAGAGATAACTCATAGGAAAAAAGAAATTAATTTTGTTGGGCAATACAGTGAATACTGTAATTTGAGAAAAAAATAATAATTAGATTTATCTGAAATAAATATATCGAAATAAAAAAAATTCAACCACGATCACTTAGCGACACTTGAAAATTGTCTTTTAACTTCATAAGTTGGGTAAATATATTTCATGAAGTTATTCTGTTGTAAATAGATATAAAAGTTAAATATCAAAAAGTGTATAATCTCAGTCACTTCAATATTTTGTGGACTATTATTTAATCTGGATTTCAGCGCAATCTCTTCATCGGGGCTCAACTATTGAGGTTTCTGATATCTGCTTTGTGTTTTCGGGCTGTTAATTTTAACATCAAAATATCGACCAAGGCGAGTAATGCGCCAAAAGTAAGACTAAATAATTCAACAAAAAAAAAAAAAAAATATATATATATATATATATATATATATATATATATATATATATATATATATATATATATATATATATATATATATATATATATATATATATATATATATATATATATATATATATATATATATATTTTATATATATATATATATATATATATATATATATATATATATATATATATATATATATATATATTTATATTATTTATATATATATATTTATATATATATATATATATATATATATATATATATATATATATATATATATATATATATATATATATTTATATTATTATATTATACAAATTTTGAACTTCAAAAAGAATTAGTTTCTGACGTTCAAAATTATAGATGTACAATATATCAAATATTCGTTAATGATAATCACAAAACACTGTATTTAATGAGAATAAGACTGTTTGTAAATTGTCAAAGTAATGAGGGAGAAATTGACTTAAATAATTTAGCAGTTGACGAAGTTTAAGAAGAACATTTTATTCAAAATCACAACTGAATTGCATTGGTCCCTCGTAGTTCTCTATTTTCTATTCAATCACAATTGAATTAAGTATTTCCTATTATCTACCGCATTTTTATCTTGAATCGTCACGAGGGGCCAGGAAGTGGAGTCATAAAATTTCCGAAGGCGGTCCTGGTTTGCACTTCCTTCCATTGATTGTTGTCTATATCGATAAAATCTAAACGGATGGAACCGAAGGGTAAATTGGCTGGATGTCAACTGGGCAAAATGGTAGTAAATATTTCACCATTCATAAACCACCGAGAAATTATGAGTGTACGAATATATACATACATGAGACATATTTGAAGAACAAATGGGAAAGCAGTTCTGGTCGGCACGGATCTTGGTGGAACATATTTGCACCATTGCAACAATGTTCAAAATAATAACAAAATTAATATTAGGTGTAAGCTTTCTCCGGCACAAAAATGCAGGTTTTGTGAAATATTTACGAATTACCGATTCTCATGGTGTAATGGAAAATGACTACAGAAATACAGGAATCGACGATTGATCTTAGAATGGATTTCCCTAATTAATTGAATTCTCTTGAATGTACCAAATATAATCCAATCAGAGTAGATATAGCATTATACTGCATATTCAACAATGAGTTCGATGAAGTACAAATGAAATTTCATACATAATTTTAATTGTGATGAAGTTTCAATTTAATACGCTTTGTGATAATATAATTACCTTTAAATGAGAAATAATATACTTGGTTCTTATAACTATTTTCATATAAATGTTTCCTAATACTAGGTACTACATTTTCAAGCAAATTAATCTGAAGTCGCAATTATTTAAATACAAATAGAGTTGAAAAATTGACTATACTTTTTAAAATAAACTAAAAAAAATGCTTTTTAGTGAACCGAACTGAAAAGTAATTTATTTTTCCGTCGACCTCTAAATAAAAGCTTACTTTAACGTACACGAAATTGATCATTAATGACCCATTTTAATGTGCAATTTCTCCTATTTTTATGTATGATTGTCATGGTCAACCAAACACAGAAGTATTCAGCACGGAATAGTTGAATTATTCTGTGTCTGTACTGTTATTCCACAGAGAAAAGGAATTCATAATTCAAATCGAAAAATTTAACTCTAATCAAAATGAAGTAGAAACTGCGGAAAAAATTTTATGCAATAATCGTTCGAAAGTAAATAACACTTCAGCTTCCACCAGTTCCACATATTCCTTATCGGATATTGTAGGTAATGTTAACTATTCCGAATGTCACATGTCTAATATTCCATCTATGAATTTCTCAAATTGTTCCATCGGGAGCATAAATATAAATATATCGAAATGAACATAGACATTTATATTGTGTCAAGTGTATCTGTCATGCAAAATAAAAATTTATTTCAATCAAGAATTTATACTCAATTCATTATGAGGTCGACGGAAAAATCTTGTAATAAACTCGTTTATTAATGTAGCGATTAATAGTCTCGAACTATTGACGCTATTGGTAGCTATTTATAAAATAGAGTTATTATAAAAATTGAGTAAAAAGCACCCCCACCTTTTGATATAATAATAGTATATTATTTTATTAGGAGTAGAAGTACTTTTCTCCGAATAAAACATGCGATTTTTTCCGCGAACGGTGTTCAAACGATAGAATTAAGATGATATTTTTAAAAAGGATTAGATGTGAAGAAATGTAAAACTAGATTGCTTTGCTTACTGGTTTTGTAGATGTCAAGGCAACAAAAATTTGACAATTCAACAAAATAATTGTTAGAAACATTTAAAGTCACTTATCTACGCATTATAGGACTGTGCATTTTTGGTGAGTACCTGAGTATTGAGAAATGACTTGTTGTATTAAAATATATAAAATTTTTCTTACAGATTACATTATGTCAGATTCGGAACCCAACTGTACGCCGCCCGACGTTCTTGATATTGACGTCAGAGTACAAAAAAGTGTACTTTTTTGTACGCTCACGGCCGGACAAAAAAGTAAAAACACGTCTCTGAAATCAAACTTCAATATTGAGAACTGAGGTTAAAAAAATTTAAATTTTTTGACGTTTGCGGAAAAAATAAATTATTTTCTATTTTTAAGTTTGGTACCTATGCTATTGAAGTACGTTTTTAAATTCTTTTAACTATAATTAATTTGTTCTGACAAAAGCATCTGAACCATTTATATTGATTTTATTGACGTTGAATCTCCTCAAAAGATAAGTGTTAGAAAAATCTATTAATTTACTGATATTTCTCAATTTTTTCAAGGTTAAGTTATACTATTTCGTCCCAATATTTAATCGTATTCAATTCCTCAACTGGTCGATAATTCAAAAATCTATTAAAGGCCTGAAAGATTAAAATTCAGTTGGAATTTGTTCGATTTTTTTCAATCTGTATTTTCGAAAACTTTTTCTTCCTCTCCGTTGCCCAGTTGGCCGTTACCGCGAATCTGATTAATACTCGATTTCGAGGAAACGCATACGACTCGATAAGTGCGCCGCGGATGAGCCGTGGCCGCGGGCGTCAGGCAGTCTGATCCGACGGCGAAGGTCGGCAAAGTTCATCTTTAAATTATACTTATTATGAAACGCACTTAACACATGTTCCGTATTCCGACCAAGATACCAGCTTGCTTCGCGTTAGTAGACTGCGACCCAGGTTATCTCGCTTAACTTTTCAGAATATAGGCCAGTCAGTTGGGACAATCAATTGACAATAATAGGCATGACGACAGTATCAAAAAATTGTCGATTTAATGATTTTAGGGGAAAATTCAAATTGAAAAGAATTTAAAACAATGCTTTAGTTTCATTTAAAAAATTCAGATTATTAAGATTTTCAATAAAATAAAACATTAAAATACTGCAATCCGCCATTCTGACTGAAACACCAATCACAGCACCTGACGTCACGCTTAGGTAAACTCCGCTGTCAATAATCCTCAATCATTGTGTTTTGTTGCTGTGAATACTACTGATTACGCATTTGGATTGATTTTTAATTATTTTACGTGTGGTTTATCGACTCCACACTACTATAATAATGGAACCAAGCTTTGTTAAGGCAAATAGCACAAATTCACCCAGGATTGATGTATTAATGTTGGGCGATTTCCTCCCAACAAATGAAGAATTTTACTCGTCTGAGTTTAGAAACGTACGAACTTCCTTGTGAGTAAATTGTAATTATCTTTACCCTAGATACATCCAATTTAGATATAATCAAACCCGTTTCGAACTAATGCGAGTTTATTTTACTATCATAGGTTATTTTTATAATGAACTTGTCATTATTCATTTTTGAGGTTAGCTCCCTCACAGCTTGTAAGTTGCTATTTTAGAGTTAATAACATTTTAAGACCCGATAAAACAACTACATTTCTGTAACTAATAAGCACCTACTGGTACTAGTAGTATTTTTCCTCATAGAAAACACCTAAAATCTGATGAATCACCAAGTCAATGTGTATGTATTTGTTCTAATTAATTTCAATTATTTTAGGTCTTCAAGCAATCAGTTATGCGTAACTGAAACGGGAAGGAAACATTTGTACAGTAAAGTGCAAGATTTGCCCAGAACAAATATATATATATATATATATATATATATATATATATATATATATATATATATATATATATATATATATATATATATATATATATATATATATATATATATATATATATATATATATATATATATATATATATATATATATATATATATATATATATATATATATATATATATATATATATATATATATATATATATATATCGTTCGGGTTTCGGCGTGCGAGCTTTAATCACTTATTTCTTATTATTTTCTTTTGGAACATGTACAAATACTTTGCTGAGTGTTCTTATTGATGTGTTTTTACACTGCGGTACTGCACACCACCCATAATTTTTTGAATTCATTTTTATCATACGAATCAATTTGATGTTTTGTTCACTTTCTTCGCTACGCATAGACACAATGATATGTTTACCTAAGCGTGACGTCAGACCGACGCCATGACAAATGCGAGCTGTTTTCGCGCGCGATTGAAATAATATTAGTAAAATAGCTTTAAACTTCGTTAAACTTAAGTTTATTGCCGAAATGAAGGTTTTTTCGTGAATAGTAAATGTGTATCCACATTAAGGAAGAGTATTTCAAAATCATTCGTCACGCCTATTCCAAACTTTAATGTAAGGTTGGGAAAGAGATAAAAACAAACTATGAGATTTTGCAACCTTTTCCGAAGTCCGGAATCAGAGGCCTCGTTAGACCAGCGGTAAGGTGAACCGCCTTATACCGTTTGTAAACCGAGGATTGTGGGTTCGAGTCCCACCTCGCTCTTGGGTATTGTGTATGTCCGGAATTTAGTGGTTCTATTTATAAAGATAAATTGTTGGGTAATGTACATCGTTTACAAGCCCATTGGCCGTTCGGAACCGGCGTTAAACTGTAGGTCCCTCGAGTTAAAAAAAAAAAATCCGGAACATCGTTAAAATTAAATTTTGCTGTATGCTTGAGAAAAAAATTACAAAAGTTCTGCAAACTTGGAGTAGTATTAAATATATTATTTCATATCACGTATCAAATTTGCAACCAATTTGAGGGTACGGAACATTTTTTTTATTGAAAATTAACGTTTTTCTTAGATAAACTGACCAAAAAAAATTCCAAAAGTTCTGCAAACTTGGTAAGATACTTCGGAAGAATATACCGAACTATTGTATAAATTTGCTACCTTTTACGTTGACCGGAACATGTTTCTTTATAATTTATCTAATTCGTGGTAATTTTTTCGGCAAGATGATCTCGAAATAATTACAAAAGTTTTAAAACTTGGTTGCAAATTCATAAAATATCTATTCTGATGCATTTGCAAATTTGCAACCTTGTACGAGGTCCGGAACTTTATGCAATTTGCAAAAATATGATTTTTGGATTTTTATAGTTTCGCAAATTGCATAAAGTTCCGGACCGCGTACAAGGTTGCAAATTTGCAAATGCATCAGAATAGATGTTTTCTAAATTTGCAACCAAGTTTCAAAACTTTTGTAATTATTTCGAGATCATCTTGCTCGAAAAAATTACCATGAATTAAAAAAATTATAAATAAACATGTGCCGGTCAACGTAAAACGTTGCAAATTTATACAAATATAATATATATATATATATACAAATATATATATATATATATATATATATATATATATATATATATATAATGTTGAAAAAGATTTCCGCGTTTGGAAGTATTTGAAAAACATGGTTTTCTCGGAATGAAGCTTCGCCTTCTAATTCTCCTGAAGATGGCTTCGCAAAAGGAGCCGAAACGTTGAGATTTTTCGAATTTTTTACACGGTTCATTCCGAGAACCAAGTTTTTTTTATAGATAAATATATATATATATATATATATATATATATATATATATATATATATATATATATATATATATATATATATATATATATATATATATATATAATTAGGATAATAATATTGGGTATAGCAGCAAGCAAAACGTGTACTCTTATAACACTATATTTCCGATATTTCGACAATGATTATTGTCATCTTCAGGGAAGCTACAAAATAAGCACAAAAGAAAATCAAGAAATGCTCCATAACGGTCAACAGTAGCAATACTCACTGTGTCTTTGAGAATGATTGCAAAAGATGTACAAATCGAGATACAGCATTATTGATTTCTATACAGCATTTTTGATCGAGGACACAAAATGTGTTGGTCTTCAACTAACATTAACATTTTACGGTAAATTGGTCACAATAAGATAAAACAAAAACACAATTAAATTTAGACGAATTAAACATTGTTGAAGTTAAATTAAGTTAAAAACTAATAGAATATAACGATCTACTTCGTCATTACATATTGACTGAAAAAGAGACGCGACCAGCCATCTTGATCAAGAAAGTAGACATAGAGAATATCTTTCTTGATCAAGATGGCTGGTCGCGTCTCTTTTTCAGTCAATATGTAATGACGAAGTAGATCGTTATATTCTATTAGTTTTTAACTTAATTTAACTTCAACAATGTTTAATTCGTCTAAATTTAATTGTGTTTTTGTTTTATCTTATTGTGACCAATTTACCGTAAAATGTTAATGTTAGTTGAAGACCAACACATTTTGTGTCCTCGATCAAAAATGCTGTATAGAAATCAATAATGCTGTATCTCGATTTTTACATCTTTTGCAATCATTCTCAAAGACACAGTGAGTATTGCTACTGTTGACCGTTATGGAGCATTTCTTGATTTTCTTTTGTGCTTATTTTGTAGCTTCCCTGAAGATGACAATAATCATTGTCGAAATATCGGAAATATAGTGTTATAAGAGTACACGTTTTGCTTGCTGCTATACCCAATATTATTATCCTAATTGTATCCTAACTAGTCAGCAAAGACTACCCTTCTTCTATATATATATATATATATATATATATATATATATATATATATATATATATATATATATATATATATATATATATATATATATATATATATATATATATATATATATATATATATATATATATATATATATATATATATATATATATATATATATATATATATATATATATATATATATATATATATATATATATATATATATATATATATATATATATATATATATATATATATCTATATATATATATATATATATATATATATATATATATATATATATATATATATATATATATATATATATATATATATACTGCTTCTAATTCATTTTCAAATTTTCCTTTAAAATTCATTGAAAACTATGCAAATAAATCGTTATAGACGTCGCTCATGAATGCCGTTGGTACTAGCTCGTCGGACACGCGGTGTACGAATTCCCGGATGTGACGAAGAAAAGCCAAGCACGCCAGCTTCGGCCCGTATCCGATAAGAAGGGACACAAGATGGTCGATACGTCTAGTAAACGACGAAGAAGAAAAATATGATAGTGTGTAATCATCAAACATCGATCGGGAATACTAATCACTTTCTTCTATGTTCATAGAAAGAAATGACGGAGACGGAGGGAGGTGTTAATGAATGAATCGAACGGAAGAACTAAAATGCGCAGGAAATCGTGAATTGGAGAAATATTTTTATGTCTTGGTGAAACAGACACGTCTGGCAATGATGCAAACTAGACAGTTCCCGATGACGGTTTCAGGAAACTACGTAACCTTCTCTACGCAACATGATAATTCGGCTAGTTCAAAATGGATTCGTTGACATCGATCCTCATTTTCGATAATCGATTAGGCAATTAATTCGATTCTTATATAGGAACGTTGAACCGATTTTCGATTTCGACCTTGGCTAAACGAGTTATCTCTAATATTTAACAAAGATTGTTGTCCGTAATGTGCATAGTGAAGTTGATGGGAAACCCACAGAATTATGACATATGGTGCACGGCAAGTCAACATTTGTTCTTTAACTGTGAAGAAATATATTGAATAGTCATTGTTTACGTCATACACGAATTTCAGACTTTGAAGATACGTAAATATCGTTTCTGTGCGAAAAAAACTTACATGAAATAGGCAAACATCTATGATACGTTTAGAATTGTCTTATAAAATATATATGTATATATAAATATATATATATATATATATATATATATATATATATATATATATATATATATATATATATATATATATATATATATATATATATATATATATATATATATATTATATATGTATATATATATATATATATATATATATATATATATATATATTATATATGTATATATATATATATATATATATATATATATATATATATTATATATGTATATATATATATATATATACAGGGTGATTCATTAATATGTGTAAATATTTCAACGGGAAAATTTTGAGCTCAAAATATGAAGATCTAACCCAATTTGCTTATACAAAATATTTCTTCTTACTGATATACAGAGTGTTTTATTCAGATTATTGAAAATTAATTTTGTTCATTAGTTTAATGCTGCTTGATATTCCTTTATGATATTTGGCAATAAGTTAAAGTAGTTTGGGACACATCAAATAATAGTAAGGAAGACATAAAAGTACATAAAAATCAAAAGAATTGTGCAGCCATATGTTCAACGTTAAATATCTCGAAAAATAGTGGCTCTAGCGTTACGAAAAAAGAGTGTCTTATATACAGAGAAAATATTGGAGAATCGAAAAATTATACCAAAATGACAATTCTGCCAGTGGCGTAGAATTTAGGAAACGAAAACTCTTCCCGTGCCCCTGCTGTACGCCACAGGTGAGAAAGTCTTCTTTACTATTATTTGATGTGTCCCAAGCTACCTTAACTTACTGCCAAATATCATAAAGAAATGTCAAGCAGCATCAAAGTAATGAACAAAATTAATTTTTAATAATCTAAATGAAACACCCTGTAAATCAGTAGGCAGAAATATTTTGTATGAGCAAATTGGGTTAGATCTTCATATTTTGAGCTCAAAATTCTACTGTTAAAATATTTACACATATTAATGAATCACCCTGTATATATATATATATATAGATAAATATAAATAGAAAGAAATATATATATATATATATATATATATATATATATATATATATATATATATATATATATATATATATATATATATATATATATATATTCAATTTATAATTCTTGGGGTAGGTCACTTATAATGTTGAAGAGAGTTTTTCTGTGGGTTTCAATAATGAGAAACTTCTTTACACGTTTCGGCGATTAGCCATTTTCAAATCGAAATTTATTATCTAAAATACAAACAAATGGTTTCACAAATACATCAAACATTAAAAACAATTGTAACTTACGAATAAACTTAAGTGAAAATTCATATATGGATTGACTATAGCAGCGAAGCATTCAACGTCATTATAATTCACTGGTTTAACTGTGAGTGGCAGAGTATGCAAGAAGATCGCTTATGGATAGACAGTTTTTATATATTATTTGTGTTTACAGGATGAAGGGTATGAAACATCTGACTTTCCGGTCAAAGTCCTCTAACAAAAATAGTAAACAATTTCATAATCTCCGCAAACATTATCTATTATATTTCCAAAATGAAAATCAATTTCCAAACAAGGGTTCAAAAAAAAACATAAACAAAAACTAGGGAAAGTGGAAGTAGAATTGTGATTTTATTATTGAAAAAGATTTTGATAAGTTTGAATAAAGCTATCTAATTGTGTTCTCGAGTTAATTGAATTTTTGTCTAAATTTATTTCCAGCATTTCTAAGGAAATAAACCACTTTTGAAAAGTTCATCAATTTGATTTTAATAATCCAGAAATAATAACACAAGAGAAAAACCATTACAAGAGAAATATTATAGAAATGATTAACATCCAAAAAGAAGAAATCAACGCTATCAACTCCAGAAGCCATTGATGATTTTGGCAGAATAGATTATAGCAGAATATATTATAATATTTTGCGAGAAACATAAAAAAGAAAACCTGATCTGATAACATCCGATAACCGATAATCGAAGAGTCAGATATATCCATACATCAAGACTGAATAATGTATTGTACTCACTCAACGTGAAAATTTAACGTTATTAGTTTGTATTGATTATTGAAAATGGCATTATAAGCCGAAACGCGAATAAATTAAAATTAGTGTTTTTTAATAAAGTGACCTAAAACCAGTGAAACTTTCATTTTAAATATATATATATATATATATATATATATATATATATATATATATAGTATATATATATATATATATATATATATATATATAGAAGGTCAGTAATAAACTAGTCATTATATATATATATATATATATATATATATATATATATATATATATATATATATATATATAGAAGGTCAGTAATAATCTAGTCATTATATATATATATATATATATATATATATATATATATATATATATATATATATATATATATATATATATATATATATATATATATATATATATATATATATATATATATATATATATATACAGGGTTGCGATAAAGTATGGAACCAAGTAAATATCTTTCGAACGAAAAGGAGAATATTTATGAAATTTTGCAGGTGAGTCCAATGGCGCAAAATGCATCTGATGTATGATTTTTTGTTGATAATATACTTCCGGTTGTACCGGAAATAGACCCTAAGTCGCTTATTTTAAATGGGATACCCTATATATTATTACATTTTTGGATTCTACTTAAGATTCTAAGCAGATTCTATGCATCATATCCTATACCTAAGTCTAAGCGTTTTTGACATATTCAGGTTTTTATGTCAAAAACGACGATTGTAAGCCCTAATATAATTATCAATTGTTCCTATAAGGAAGCCCTTTTTACTTACTTTGGGTTAGATTCCTTGTTGAAAAGAACCCATTTTGATAGATTTTGAATAATATTTGGATAACTAGTTATACAGGGTGTGCAAAAAATAAGATCTAAAATGATATTGAGAAAACTAAAAAAATCAATTTTTTCAAATGGAAACCCCCCATTTTCTCTATTCTGTAGTATCAAGCATTTAAAAAGAAGGTAACTTTGTATGAGGTTATCTTCACCTAAAATTTGAAGTTTTCGAAATATTGCCAATTTAATATTTTTATATGGCGATTTTGCATTCAATCGTTAAACAATTAGATCTAGGATAGCCACGATCGTATTTGAGATCGTACTCGTTTATTACTTACTACATATGCATACACACAACATCAATTTGTTTATCTGAACGTTTTTTTACGGTAATGTAAAAATCTCAAGAGAAGTTGAATTAATTTTTGTCAGTTTTCTCAATCTCATTTTAGATCTTATTTTTTGCACACCCTGTATGACTAGTTATCCAAATATTATAAAAAATCTATTAAAGTAGGTCCTTTTCAACAAGGAATTTAACCCAAAGTAAGTAAAAAAGGCTTCCTTATAGGAACAACTGATAATTATATTAGGGCTTGCAATCGTCGTTTTTGACATAAAAACCTAAATATGTCAAAAACGCTTAGACTTAGGTATAGGACATAATGCATAAAATCTGTCTAGAATCTTAAGTAGAATCCAAAAATGTGATAATATATAGGATATCCCATTTAAAATAAGCAACTTGGGGTCTATTTCCGGTACAACCGAAAGTATGTTATCAACAAAAAATCATACATCAGATGCATTTTGATCCATTGGACTTACCTGCAAAATTTCATAAATATTCTCCTTTTCCTTCGAAAGATATTTACTTGGTTTCATACTTTATCGCAACCCTGTATATATATATATATATATATATATATATATATATATATATATATATATATATAGATATATATATATATAAGAATTTCTGAACAAGTATCAGAAGCTGGTTAGTAAGTTCTCCATATTTCTTTTTCTTTAGAATCTTCAAAAAGAAACTCTAAATATAATAACCTACTGCCAAAAAACTTGTGAAAAGGGAAAATATAAAAAGCATAATAATTCAATGTACTTTTGTGAGAACTTCGTGATAGTGAAAAGTATCTTGTTTGATTCGAAAAAAAAATAAACATGAAATGTGAACTTACGAATTTTTCCTTGAAGTCGTTGGCTTTCCGGTAGGATCTGTTAGTCTGATCGATGATTTGGCCGAGCATTTCCGCGTCCGTAGCCCTCACTTCATTAGATGCGTGTCCTGATGCGAAGTGATCTATTTTTTGACCACAGGGCTTCATCCATTTTTCTAAACCGTTGCTAGTCATCGCTCCTGGCCTTTTCGTTGATGGCGCTGCCAACGTTGTGGGAAACGTCACAATACTGAGATAAAAACCTAATATTAAGGTTCGGTGGAGTCCTGAAACGAAGAAAATGAATCGATTAAATATAGTTACTACAAAATAAAATAATTTTTCGATATTTATTTTAAGTCAGATTTTTAATGTGAGTGCAGAATGTGTTGAAGAATTATCTGTCAGTTATTTAAATTTTTTTTCGAAAGCCGTTGTGAATTTCATGCGGTTTTGCAGTCTGTCGAGTATTTCCTATTTCTACAATCCTTACAAATTCATTTAGCAAGTTGAAAATGTGAATTTGAATTGAGTTCACGTTACGAATGTGCCCATTGGTGATTTTTATACGTTTTTGCGAGTTTTGTAGCTCTGCGCATTTCCAGAGACCCACCAAATTTAGTTAGTGAGTTTTTGGATTATCTCCCACTCATTTTTAAGTAAAAATTTCAAGATTTTTTTAGGATTTTCAGTTGTACCCATAAAAATATGTCCAGCTCATGCGTTTTCCCTTTCCTTTTAACTCCCAGTTTCACCTGCCATTGTTTCGAACGATTTATGACATTGAAATTAACACAAGGGTTGGACGACAGTTTATCCGTCATCATAATATTATTTGTCCACTTCACCATCAGGGGTCAGCGATGTCGTGGTTTTCGTCAAGATTTCTCACGCTTCTCGTTCACCGGGCGCCCTTTCGCCTTATCGTGTGTGTCCACAAACTTGTGTATATAACGCACGTCGTTTATTTCGCCGACAAACATTGTTCCACGACATTTGTTTTATTTACTCTTCTTTTTGTGGGCGATTCGACTTCTCCACTAACTAGGCTAGATACCTTCGTTCTTCACTCTTTAGAATTATGATAATGACTGACCGCTTATACGAGTCCCACGAATAATTATGAGATACGTCCAAAAATATGAAATATTCTCACAGGAATAACTGATACCGTTTATTTTTCGTATTATAATGCATAATGGGTATATCAATACATATCGCGCTATCAAAAATATACAATAGCTTCCGATTAGTCTTTAAATTTTTCTTATAGTAGACCAAATATTCCACATATTTCGATATAAAACAGAAACTATCCAAATTATTTAACAACCGAGTGTTGCGTCTATCTCTAGTGGATGTATTGCACAGATAATTTTTCGCGCACATCTACAAACGAGCTTGTACCCATTATTCGAAAGGATTTATCAGTTGCAACTGGCTAATATTATTATTCTCAGTCGATTATAAAATTTCACTGTTTGAACTTTGTAACTTGTTATTGTGTTACTTATACCTACCGCAGATCTGAACTTTGACACGGAATTTCTTTAATCACACTTTTTCAATTTATCTCGAGCATGACAAAAAAAGTTATAATCTGGAATTTTTTCTTCTCTATTTCGGAAGTATGGCTTTATTCAGTTCATTTGTGGTTTGCACATTTATATGTACTCATTATTTTTAATGTATCTATTTCGATTTCAAATTATTCTATAAAACTAGTATAATTAAGCCAGTCAGAAGCGTTCAGAGTTTGATTCTTTAAGGTCTTCTTTTATATTTTTTAATAAAGAGCTCACGATGTGAATTTTTTCGTTTCTTGTTTTTTTAAGCACATTATCATATTCAACCAGTTCTGAAACATCCTCAACTTACGGAGTAGGTTTTTTCAATCCGATTTAATATCGATAAAAACTCGATATAATATCCTTTATTGCATTTAGGAGCTTTAAATTATTTGGTTTTTCAGTTCTTCAACATTCAAAAACACAAATATTTTCATGATTCAGGCCGAACGACACGATGAACTCATTTACAATAAGTAGTCAATAATGCAGATGATTTATATCATTTCTTCAATTGGTTATATTAACTCCGAATATTATATTAATGATATATTTTTTGGTAAGTATCTCAATTTTTTTACTTTTAACTGAAATGAAAAACTACCAAGCAAAGTTTTGCATTTAGCTTAAACCATGAATAAAATTAATAAATTCATTGTACTTAACAAAAAATAGAACAATCAAACGTTTAGATGAACTATAACTATATAATAGAAGTATATATATATATATATATATATATATATATATATATATATATATATATATATATATATATATATATATATATATATATATATATATATATATATATATAAATTATATATATATATATATATTTATATATATATATATATATATATATATATATATATATATATATATATATATATATATGAATATATATATATATATATATATATATATATATATATATATAATATATATTATATAATATATTATAATAAATATATATATATATATATATATATATATATATATATATATATATATATATATATAAATATATATATATATATATATATATATATATATATATATTATATATACATAATTCTACGATTATATACGTGGAATGCTGCGAAAAATAATGAACTTTGTTGAAAAATGATAACAGGGAAAACGAATATATATCTATAAACTACAATACACTGAGAAACGAAGAGACCACATAAATAAATAATAAGTACCTAACTAAAATTCTACACACTTGATATTATGAAATTCTTGTATGACAATCAAGTAAAAAGAGATAACGGAATCTACCGAAACACAGATAAGGTATTATAGAACTCTGCCTAAATTTCATAGAATGTTCCCTACAGCACCGAAAATTTCAATTTTCAAAAAAAAAAAAAAAATATATATATATATATATATTTTTTTTTTTGAAAACTGAAATTTTCGGTATATATATATATATATATATATATATATATATATATATATATATATATATATATATATATATATATCTGTGAGTGTGTATGTGTTAATAAACGAACTTAAATATGCTTTATTTACACGAAATTCGCAATGACATCATTTGGATTTACGTGACCTTTATTCAAATAATCAACCGATGTATCTGAGTGGATGATGCTGCAGTCGAAATGTACCTAATGGTAATGGTGAATTTTTTCTAATATTATTAATGAGTTACTGTATTTTCGACAAAAGTTGCAATCAATACGTTTGGGAAGATTGCAATACGTTCCCGTCAACATCAAACAGAACTGCATTACTCGAGTCGTTTATTACCGATGAAGGCTGTTAAGTTGACCAGGTGTAAGCAGCTATGAGTAAACTAATAGTGAGTTGCTCCATCTTAAGTATATTTATTGTAATTTTTGTTCAGCTAAATCTCGCGGAATGGACTACTAGATCCACCGACTGCGATAATAGCCGATAATTGCTCAGATATTCGCTTTTAATGTGACGTTTTCCGACCGTTTAACCACATTTTTTCAAATTATGCGCAATGTCGCAGTTAAGAATGACTTGGCTAAAATAAAAAATGCAACGAGAAACAACACAACGGTTGCACAGATGCGCGTTTGATTCGTTTGATTCCTGTGCGGCCAAGAAAATTAACAGCGTACATTATCATTCTGATTTAATGAATGGTATAGAGATCTCTTCCTGTTGGTAACAAAGGTATTTGATGTATAGGTATGTCACAAGTTCCGAGATCCAATAACGTTAATAATTTCAAATGACACGAAAACTTATTGATTAATTTTTATAATGGATGATATTTTTTAAATCTCAACTTACTACGTCTTAATCATTAATTAATAAAGTTCCTTGGAATATACTGCACTATTTACTGGCCTCTAGAATGACGGATTTATTTCCAGTGTCCACTTCACATTGTTCATTTAAATTACAAGATAACTAATAAATTTTTAATCAGTTGAATAAAATATTTCAATATTAATTTATACAGGAAATTGAAGTGAAAATATCCGTGTTAGTAATTATTTTTATACAAATAAAAAAATTATGCCACCGAAAAATTCTATTCTCAGGCGTCCCTATTTTTGTATGAACCTTTGGTCAATCATAGTGCATTTAGTTTAGCATCTAAGAGAAATTGAAAGGTGTATATGGAGCTAGAAAAATATTTCAGACCAATTGAAATAATACCTCTAAAGTAGATGTTGGTTATACAAGAATTGAAAATGAATGAACAAATTCTCAAATATACTCTGGAATAGGTACTTGAGAGTATGAAAAATAAATTTATTCCGAGGATTTACCAAATCCACCTTCATCTTATTTTCAATTTTTGAAATATTCTATGTATTTTGAATTTTTTGAAAAAACCTATCGAAAAGGAATATCTCCAATGAAAGTTTTGCTTTAGTCGGCTAAATATTTTACCCAAAGTTTGCATTCTCTTTGAATATCGTTCATGATAAATTTCTGCTCGAAAATGACAAAAGTAAGTAATTCTTTGTTACCATGCCAATAATTGTATTAGGTTGATATACTCAAAGACTTTTTGTTTTTGCCAACGCTCGCTCTGATGAAACTTAGATTTAAAAGCAGTTTTCAAGACATGTCTTACTTGATTTAGAAAAACATCTTTTTTTTTAGACACAATGTCAAATTAACAGCCAACTATGATAATTTTGAAAAACGAAGAATATATAAAAAGTGAAACTCAAAACGTTGCGTGTGATACATAATTTCAAAGGAAATTTGAAGTAGATTTTAAGAAATAAATAAAATGTGGCATGTTCCATAAGAAAAATATCAAGTTCGTGTTATATCTCAAAAATTAAATATAATCTGACATGTTGGTTTTCAGTGGTGGATTGGTCTTTAAAAAAACTAGACAGCATCCTCGAAAAATCGAAAATGTTGATTAAAAAAAATATGGCGACTTTTCAAAATTGCTAACTTTCGAAAATCCCTCTGTAGCTCGAAAACGACTCGACGTATCAAAACGCGGTTTTCATATTTGAACTTTTCTCGAAAATCGAGCCCAGGATAGTTCATTCGTTTTTCGCTATCTATACTAGAATTACCATAAACCCCCAGATCCCATCTAAATTGACCCACCCTGTACATAACGAAAGAAACTGCGTTCCAACCGGATGTCCCACGACGCCTCTAGTCTTCTTATTGTAATCGCTTCCACTTAATTTTTCAAAATAACTGTATATTGTAAAAAAGTTGATTATGAAATGAATAAATAAATTATATCCAAGCAAGGTAAATGAACTTTTTGATTATAAAATCTCCCGATTCAAATTACCATGAAGAATGCTTCCCGCAATTCGAAGAAATTGTCGGAATGATTTTCTAGCGCACAAAGGAATGCCATATGGAATGTCAGTTATTCCGATGGAATACTATAGAGTTTGTTGAGTCAACAAACTTTCCAATGTATCATTAATTCACAACTGCCTACTCCCTACCAGCAACAGTTCATGAATCATACTTCATCTCTAACTGATCCAGTTACTGTGCTCCTGATCTGCCACTATAGCTGACAAGGACGTTCAGATTCTGTGAATAAATCGATGATTCTTGAATTCCTACTCCCGCCTGCAGCAGGGAAACCCCAACAGATTTCTTCGAAGAATTGGTACGTTTCTGAGAATTTACGCATACCGATATTTATCGTTTTTCGTTTATACCCACACTATTAAGAATACAAAGTCACTAGGCGAGATCATTGTAGAGTAAATATTATATAAGGATAATAATGCCGGCATTTCCCTGATCATATTGCTTAATTTCGATAAAAAAGCAATTTTCCGAAATGAAAGGATTACTGAAAGCACAAGATTAAAGATTTGTTTGATAAGACTTCTTTAATTTAATACATCTCACTGAAAATTGAAAAATTTATAAAAAAGCTTCGATATAATATACAATATTTACGTAATTTGTAGTTTTAACCCGAAATGAAGGATATATAAATTTATTTAACCATACCTATAATGTTGATATTTGCGATATCAATTAAATGTTTACAGGGTAAATTACACATATGAAAATGTTCATGCGGAGATTAAGTAGAGAAGTTCTGTAAAACTGGCTATGATACATAAATGTAAGAAAATTTAGTTAATAAAGGTTTTATATATAAAAAAAATTACTCATTATTCTGTCGATTTTCATATAAAAGTAATAGTGGAACTACTAATATTTTTCCTAATAATGCAGACAAAAAAGATCAGTATTTCTTTAGGGTGAATATTATATTTTTTACCCGTTATTGAAATTGTTTTGTTGATTATGGAATATTTTTAAAAATTAATGTAAATATCGTTTACAAAGTAAGAAAGTCATCAAATTTGACCAAACGTCATCAAATTTGACCAAATGATAAACGTTTATAATGACTAATCATTGTTATCTTTTTTATGGGTACAAAATTTATTGCGGTTTAAGTAGTTTATTTGGTATGTCATATTTTATCATAACTCTATCTAACCTGACAACAATTCTGGGGAAATAATACTGGTTTTTCTCTACTTTCAATATATATATATATATATATATATATATATATATATATATATATATATATATATATATATATATATATATATATATATATAGACATATATATATATATATATAGAAAATAAGAAAAGATTTTTATTTGTCTTGAAAGGAAAGGTGGTTCTTGGTCTGTAGGTGCCTAACAATGGTGGTTCTTGGTATGTATATGTGCCTAATAATGATTATAAATAATAAATTTTCAAATTATCGATGGCAGAAACTAAATTAATTCGGTAATAAGTTTCAGATGAATGATAGCAAAAAAATTTGGTTTTATTTTGTATTAGGCTTTTCTGTACCTTCCGAAGATATTTATAAGTATACCTATTTTTGCATCAAGCTGGACACTTGTATATCGAAAAAAAAATGAAACAAATATTGAATTGAAACAATTGATGCTCCCTCCAACCAGAACACATCAAAGCAGGAAAACATTGATAGGTACTTAAAACAAAGAACAAATAATTTCTGATTTTTTGCATTAAATTATTGGACATTAATAAGTGACCCATTTTCCACAATACCTAAGATAACCGGATTTTGATTAGCTATTTCAAAAACAAATTGATCTGCGATCTGTTTTTTACACACCAACTACGTATTAGGAAAAAAAAACATATGAAATCAAGTCAGAAATATCAATAGATTAAAGCGTTCGCCACAATACAAAACGTTCGATTGGCCACCTGTTGCTTTTTTGCCCCGCCTACCCGCTGTTCCATTTAACCCGTGCCGCAAGTTCTGTGTACTTACTCGGTATGCTGACCCAGAAGTTCCTATTATCGTTTTTCCTAACCCTCGAACTCGACGATGGACTCGTCCTTCCCCGAACTGATTCCGTGTGACTAATAGATTTCCTTCGGTGCAGATTCGAGTCCGGAACTTTATGTGATCCAGGTGTCGTTATGGAAGTGTACTCGCGACATTCGCAACCGTACGAAGAATTTAAGGAACTTATGTTATTTTGGCGATCTCTGTACGAATTGACGACACTAGTTTTCGCGGTTCTCTGGTCGCGGTCCAACATCCCTAAGACGTGTCCCTCCTGCGTTAAGTTACTCATTTTTTCTTGTCGATTGATGATTATTATTACACTGACACTGCACCAACCACCGAACACGGTGTTAACTATGCGTGGTATTAGTAGACTACTTAGAATACCTGACTGTACCGTAACAGACTCGTGAGCGATCGAGAGAGTGCTTATGTCAAACTCTCTCAGAGACTTACACACACCTCGTGCAATGCTTATGTTATGATCGGAGAAGTAAAGTGGCAATGTATTTATCCCAGAGGGGTGTGCCCATCGCAATAGGCCCCTCCTCGTTTCATTCATACCTTACTAGGATGGTCCCCACCACCATAACTGACCCATAGACTGAGTGTAATACTCACGACGGGACAGTGATTTTACGCGAATACAGAAGGAATCTCCCAATAACGTCTTCTGGTTACCACGAATTTTAAGTCAAGTCGACCGCCGGAGGCAAGAAGTCGGTGTCCAAGGTCCGGCCGAGACAATTATATAGGGAGGGGCAGGCCCGGACTGAGGCTATGCAATATTCAGTCTGTAGTTGATCGGAACAGTGCATAGGCAACGTGAAAATGTATGCGTATTAAAGATACTTCGCTAAAAAACATAGAACATAATTTATTATTATTACTATTTATTTGATTATTACAATCAAAGTTGTTACAGGTTCTGTATCTATAATATAATAAACTTATAATTCTATATTAATCAGTTTGGTACATAGAAACTCAATTTCTGTATGTACCAATGTTCTAACAGTTCTAATACTTATTTATATTAACTGAGATTGAATTCTCGCACATCACTTGGTGAAACATCATAAAGAATAAATTTTCAATGCTGATAATAATTTAATTACTAACGTTTCATTATGGAGGCGTTATGTAGATGATATTTTTTGTATTTGGACCGGTACAGATAGGCAGTTAGATAATTTCCTTAAATATATAAATACTTTCTACAACTCGATTCAATTTACAAAAGAAGTAGAAAACGAAAACGGTTTCTTAAATTTCTTAGACGCTCAGATTGCTAGGAATTTGAATTCTCTTACTTTCAACATTTATAGAAAACCAACCTTCACAGATAATTTAATTCACAGCGACAGTAACCAACACATTAAAATAAAACTCAGTGCTTTTCATTCGTTCATACATAGGTTGTTCACTATTCCATTATCGGAAACAAATTTTCAAACTGAAGTTAATACAATTAAATTATTAGCCACTAATAACGGTTACAATGAAAGTCTTATCTACAAGCTAATTGGGAAAAACGAATATAGTATTTGTTGCATTCAATATACCCCACGCAAACTATTAATGATGAAGAACAAAAATACTTCCCAATAAATTATGTGCCTAATTTGAGTAGCAAAATTTGTAACAGACTATCGAAACATAACGTTAAAACAATTTGTACAAATAAAAGAAACTTGAAGTCATTCTTGGTCAATAATAAAGAAAACTCTAACATCGGAGAAAACAGTGGTGTTTATAAAATATTTTGCGATGAATGTCCTGCTTTCTATATTGGACAGACAGGAAGGAATATAAATATTCGTGTTGAAGAACATAAAAAGTCAATTTTACAAAACAAAAATACCACTGACTTCTCTGAACAATGTATAAAATTCAATCACTTCCTGGATTTCAACAAAACCTAATTGTTACATTCAGGTAACAAAGGAAAACTCCTTGACCTTCTTGAAATTCTCGAAATAAGTTCCGCCCATAATAGTCAATTACCCCTTGTAAACGAACAAATTGATTTTCAGGTATCACCTTTGCTTTTGTCTGTTTTATAAAATCAGATGTAATACTCTCCTGTAGTCAGTCTTGATAATGAGTTCATAACTCGAAGCATGTCGACTTTTCGTTACTGCTAAATAAGTATCTAAATACCTATTTGTTGTATTGTGAAACATAAGCCAAGTGTTTTTTGTTTTAAAGTTTATACTTTATACTTATTAATATATCCAAATTTAAATTATAGATAGTGTAGTACAAATCAATAAACCAAAACAACTCAAACTAAATCAAACAAACAATTCAAGGTAAACAAGCAGAACATTCAAGGAAAATTATATATATATATGTATATATATATATATATATAATAATATATATATATATATATATATATATATATCTATATATATATATATATATATATATTAATATAAATATATATATATATATATATATATATATATATATATATATATAATATGTATATATATATATAATATATATATGTATATATATATATATATATATATATATATATATATATTCAATTACGTGAAGGCTTGAACATGCAATAATTAATAACAGTAACAGATGAAATCCCAGGACTAATCGGTTTGTGGAAATTCCTTTGATTCATTTAAATGTTTTATATTTCTACATTTTTTATGTCTCCATCAGAAGAAAGCTAGCAAAGATCAACAATTTTGATGAATGTGTATATCAATGTAAACAGATGCTATTAGAGCGAGAAGAAAATACCAGATATATTTTCAACAAGTTTTTTGTATTCAAAATATTTTTTGCAGAACGAGCAAAATACAAAAATATGAAATTTCAATCAATTAGTCCGGATTCACATAGTCAATCTCGCACATCAGGCTCATCTCAGACGTATAACGAACCTGTATCTGTACTATGGATGCTATGGCATCAGTGGCTTATAATTTTATTGGACAAAAACACGTAATAGCGATACTTGAACCTTAAGAGAAAACTATCATTCAGAATATTATTCGGTTCTCTTCCTATATCCGTTATGTGTTTTGGTGGCACAATCGAATATTCTCAGTCATATTTGTGATACCTACTTGAAAAATGGTGTCACTTTATAAAGATCTAAACACTCATTTCAAGGAGAATTTCTGAATGATCTTTTGTACTTTTGACGAAGTAAACAAAATTATATAAATGTTTTGAAAAAGTCACGGAACATAAACAAGACTTAAGGAATTTCATCTGTAAAACACCTGTTGATCGAAGAAAAATAAACTTCCTGCATAGGCAGAAAATTCATAATCTATATAATTATATATATATATATATATATATATATATATATATATGTATATACATACATATATATATATATATATATATATATATATATATATATAATATATATATATATATATATATATATATATATATATATATATAATTATATATATATATTTATATATGTAATATATATATATATATATATATTATATATATATATACCGGGTGTCCACGGAAGGTGGCTCGCCGCTATAACTTTTTTGTTTTCTGAGATAATGAAATACAATTTAGAGGATCTGTTTGATGCATAAAACTGCATTTTTTGACAAGTAAACTCAACTTCATGCTACTTCCGGTTTCCCATAAGTGACATAAACTTTCGATTTTTTTTTTTTCCCCCCAAAAAATTTTTTTGGGAAAAAAAAAACCGGGCTAAATTATTTTTTTTTTTTCCAGGGTTGGGGGTTTTTTTTTTCTTTTTAGTTTTTTTGTCTCCATATGACATTTAGAATACAACCATGTATCATTTCTTACTTTTTGTAAACGTTTTTTCATTTTTTTTTCGAAATAAATTTTTATTTTAGAGGGCTATGGATGCGTTCAAATAACTAATTTCGGTCTTAAAATGTATGTTAAAATGCAACTTCACTGTTTTCGATCAAAATGTTCCAGCTATGTGAAGTTTAATTTTAAAACTTTCATTACTATTTTTTTTCAAATGGCAACATGGTGGCTCATCGTGTAAAAAAAAAGATAATTTTATTACCATTAATTTGATACCGCACACTAGGTATTAGGTTGAAAGAAAACTTTCGATAAAAACCTGAAATCCATAACCTTAGAACTTTTTAAATGAAAAATCTTATTGAGATTAAAATAACATTGAAACGAAACACAACTGAAACAAAATAAGTCCGAAGCCACGCCCACAAATCTACGTCCCAGGACGGTAAAAAAGGCCATTTTAGGACCGAAATTATTTATTTGAGCGCATCTATAGCCCTGTAGAATAAAAATTTTTTT
>JARQZK010002969.1:67500-100000 GCA_030704885.1 Cynegetis impunctata
AGGACATTGTGAGCTAGCGGTAAACGCAACATCTAGGTGAATATAACAGCACTTTTATTTCATTTCTGCAAAAGTTAAATTTTATACATTTTAGTACTTTGAAAATGGACCATTCACGAAATACCATACCCTGTAATGTTATTTTAATAAAACATATTAATATTTTACCCTCTGAACATATTTCTGAAAATTTTTTGTCTTCCATCAGCTCATGATGTCCTCAGTAAATTTCAGATTTTTCGCTCCAATAGTTTTAATTCGTGATCGAGAGGGCTAGACGGAATACTTTTAAGTGTTCTATATAAGTTTGATACAAAATTGTATGAAGGAAAAGTGCTGTCTTCACTTTTCTATCTCTACAAAGTAGAGTAATGGTTTTTCAGTTCAATACTCAAGGATAAATAGATGCACTAGACGCTGATATAGTGAATTTTGATCAAAGGAATATTTAAATCCTCAGATGACATCCGGATGTGTTTCATGTTCTCGACATTGAACCACGAGTTCATAGACACCCATGGAGCTACTGTTCGAGCTACATACACCATGGTGTACTTGCTTGCCTCTTGACATTTTTCGCGAAGTGATAATCCTCGTACCATTTCTCGAGGTGGCGCCACTTTCGGTGGGCATAATTGTAGGGTAGGTAACATATGAAGAACTTACATGGCCAAGTTACAAGTCCCTGGGTTATATTCTGACAAAATGCACAGTATCAAGACTTCTCCTGCCTAAGGAAAGGGTTGGGCCAACAGTGTGGCACATCATTAGAACGGTCTTGTCAACACCTATCCTACACCATTATGCACTCCATATACGCTGCCAAGCTAGTTAGTCGAGTACTTTAGGTACGCTGGCTAGTATTTGAGAGGTCACGGGTTCGAACCCCGGGGCCGACTGGTCTGCCATGAATTTTTTTCAGAAGTTTCCTCATGGTAATGTAAATCACTGCTTGCTTACTTACAAGGCGAATGCTGGGCCAGTATAAATGCTCTGAATCCTACCCAAACTTCCTATGTTCCATAAATATCCCGTCTTACCTATCCTCAATTGTACATACAAGTGTATGCTCTAATCTGGCTGAAGGAGTTTATTTCTAACTCAGGTGTGCAGGTGTACCTGCGCAGGTACACCAGAGCGTGTGTAGGAATATTATATGAACAGGTTTTCGAACATGTGCAGGCGAACGGCGTAAGATCGAAAATCAATTTTTTTAGTAACTCTGTACGGTGTACCTTAGCGTGTATGCATGTACACTGATCGAAACATTAATAATTTGAGAAAATTTTTCAAGCTCTTGTGCTGAAATGATTGCTGTAAATTTTAGGTCCTCATAACTTCTGTCGAAGAGAAATATCAAAGTAACTGTTTACCTTTCGTGCGGAGAACTACTATTTCTCATAACTGTATCTTTTTCATTCATAGGATTAATCATAATAAGAAATTTTAGCTATGTTTTCTCGTCCATTCTGAGATAATTTTTGAAATCTTCAGATACCAATTTTAATTCGTTCGTTCAATAAGTTAACGTGACTATAAGATTTTTTTCAATGGTCGATACTTACACAATTTTTTTGCGTCATTTTCACTATTTTTGTAATTTTTCTTGAAAATGAACTCAACTCCTATCAATGCCAGTGCGTCAACGTCCTCATACGATGCCTTCGCGAAAAGAACTAAAGGCCGCTCTAACTGACCTGCGCATGCAAACCTGCACATGTACCATATCCGGTACACCGTAGCGTATATGGCGTACATTAGGATTGACAGTTTCTAAGAGTCAGCGTGTAGGAAAAGATTTTTGTAGTTTTTTCGTCAACATTTCGTCAAAGCTAGAAATTTAACTTAAATTTGAAATCGAGATTCAAATTTTTTTTCTAAAGCGTTTCAACATGAAGCAGATGGGAATAGAAATTTAGTATCAATCAAGAATCTCTTTTTATCGATTTTAAAATACAGATTATGAATTCTTTATGAAAATGATTCAATAAATATTTTTCAATTTTCAGCTTAGAGTGAATTTATTAGAACGTTTATCAATGTCAAGTACTTGTTAGATGAGCTTATCTATAATATTTGGTGGATTTATTCGAGATTTTATAATCCGCGAAGTTTGAAAGATATATTCAGTAGATCTCTATTACTATTGTTTGAAATGGCTATTTCGATTTAAGTTGCGCATTCAAATGAAATAATCTTTACATCTAAAGACTTTTTTTACATTTACAAAGGACTGTTTTCAGACAATATTGCTCAAAAAAACAGGGAGAATTAGTTGTAGCACTTTCCGAAGCTTTGCGTATAGCCAAAATTTCTTGGTCCCAACGAAGAGCTTTCGTAGAAATTGAATGAGTAACTAACTCATGATATACTGGGGCTTTATTCCATTGTTCTGTGAGCTTTTTCCTTGAATTGAATTCCTGTGAATTATTTATATTGTAGTTTTTGACGTAGGGCTTCATTATATATATTCATTGTCATACTACTTCTTTTGGTTTGAAATTTTTTTCATTTGTCAAATAGATAGATAGTATGTATACATTTCTTAGTAGTAACCGTTGTTTGAAAGTGAAAATTAGAAATGAATGAAACTTGTTGAAGTATCGTCAGGAAATTCGTGACTAGAGTTTACTCCAGTCGTGCGTCAGTTTTTTTATATTATTCAATATTTTATTTACTTCAATCAATTATCAATTTTGTTTATTAGGCACAAATATAAGTAGCACTCAGAGCTGTGACGAGCACTAAGCACTTGAAAAAAAGGCTCCCGGTCTCGAGCACTAAGCACTTATTTTTACAAAAGGCTCGCGATTACTAAGCAGTTTGTGAAAGTAATTTGACATTTCGAGCACTAAGCCCTAAGTACTTTTTTAGGAATTGTTGAAATTGAGGTTATTTTAATCGGTAAAGAAATTGTAAGCTGGCATATGACTATGAGATTAGTGACGGGTGAGAAGAGATGCACAGGGTGTTACATATTCGATGCTCACTATGAGCTGGTACAAAACTATACAGGGTGTTTCATTGGTAAATTAACATACCTACGACAACCGGAGCTAGAGCTATCCTAGACGAGTCCAAAAAATCGATATATGATAGGTCTAATCAATTCCATAACCGAGTTTATGCACCAAAGTTTTCAATTACTCATAACTTTTGAACCAACCAGCATATTCGGTTGATATTTGAAACGTATGATTCACTTCCACAGGTCGACCGATTTATATTTAAATTTCCAGAAAATTCATGGTCCGCATTTGAAAATTATGGGACTTCCTCCAAGCGGAGATTCAACACCCTGTATATTAAAATTTTGGGATTTGATTGAGATATTTGAAAAGAGCAGAAAATTTTCAATGGCGTTCAGGAGATTTATTTTGATTCATTTTGCTGGAAGAGAGGTTCAGGGAAATATCCAATTGAAAATTGGAATTTCACTTAATTCTCAGAAAAATCGTACATTGTACGGAGGGGGACTTACGTCCTTCGGGATTGAAATCTGTTGCCCTCTGTAGTTAGCATCCTTATAACTACCTTGATACATATAATAAATAACTATAAGCATAGGCATTCTCACACGCCATTTTTGATCAATTTCATAAAGATCATAGATATATTTAAATTTAAATAATACAGAAACAAGATATGCTTCTGTAATCTGTGACCTACGAACATTGATATTAGTTAAATGACACAGATTTTATTGAAAATAGGATAAAAAAGGACCTGGGTAGAATCTTAGTATTAGTATTTAATCACCTAAGTGATGTTTAATATATCAAATAGGAGAAACCCTTATGGAAAGCACAGAGTATTGAAAGATTCAATATTTCATATTAAAAATCCCATGCTCATTATTCATATTTCATCAGAATATAGGTACTGAAAAAACTATGCGATTTAGATAGTTGAGTTCCATGCCCATAAAAAAATCCAAAAATTTTCATTCAATGCATTGACTACATACAAGTAACATATAAGTAATGGTGTACAGCTCATCAAAATAAAAAAAATTCAGACATCCCCATTAGCTTCTAATAAAACTGAGTTTTCGAAGTTCCTGTCACTCAGAGCAGGACGTCTTGGTGAATTTACTTTAGACGCAAATGAAAACAGTCTTTCAACAGGAGCACTTGATGGAAGGAGTGTGTTGTATTTTATAAATAATTTTTTTGTTGACTTGACACTAACGTGAGATGTTTATCACTGGAATGATATCAACACACGATCATAGCGCCGCCGCATACGCATATTCGTGTTACGACAAGTTTGGCTCAGGGCTTAGTGCTTAGTAATCCGCAGAAGTGCTTGGGAGCACTTCAGTGCTCGGGAGCACTTTTGGGATTACTAAGCACAAAGCCTTTTGTTGAAGGACTTCAATTACTAAGCACTAAGCACTGCTTTTGAAAAGGGCTCGGAAGCACAGTGCTCGGGAGCACAAAAGGGCTCCGAATGCTTTCACGAGCACAAAGCACAATGCTTTGGCACAGCTCTGGTAGCATTACATATAAATAAATACTCTACACTCTGAAATCAAAACACAGATTGACGGTTAGGATGTATTTGTTGTGTCATATAAACCTATGCATGCATCCACTGTTGCTTGTATATCCTACTATATGCGGCGTGAAATCCAACAATAATTTTAATAACATAATATACAAAATAAAACATAAAAGATATATGCAACTAATCAAACATACATCCATTAGATAACAGACAGATGTTCGTTAATTCAATCAATATTAATAATACTAATAATAAAAAAATGAAGGACACCCTACTGCGTAGGAATGATAAAACACCTCGGCGCATGACCATGTCGTCAATATTTTTTGAATGTATTATATAAACTGAATAACAATGAAAGTAGATTTTACGACTGAAATGAAGGAAAATTGCAATAAATGTATTAATAATTCGATATTACGAATAAAATCCGTGAAAATTTAGCGAAAATATCCTATCCCGGTTCATTTTGCTGAATCAAATTGGTAAGATGGAAAGCAGACACAGACGCAGAATCAAGCTGAAGCTATCAACGTCGCTTGGTTACCGTGGCACACAGAGCACTTCGATGCTTGTTTTGTAGGACTTCGTACATATCGACCTTGGCGCTTGCGCATGTCGTAACGCCTATCTAAAAAACGCTATAATTTTTTATTCTTCGTTGGGAAAAATTGGGAACAAAAATTCTCTTATGAAATCATATGTATTTTATCGATATCCGTTGGAATTTTTAAAATCGGACCAGATCCCAACTTTTTTCTTGAAACTTTAGCTTCGCCTCGGGGTAAAAACGCTATAATTTTTTATTCTCCGTTGGGAAAAATTCGGAATTAAAATTCCCTAATGAAATCATATGTATTTTATCGATATCCGTTGGAATTTTTAAAATCGGACCAGATCCCAACTTTTTGTCGTGAGACTATTAGCCCTTTAGCTTCGCCTCGGGATAATAAACCGCATCCCTGTGTTTTTCAGAATCTTTTTCTTCGTTATGCATAGTCAATCAAATCAGTTTTCTTATATCTTTCAATATTTTATCAACTTCAATCACTTAATGATTTTGTTTATTGTGCATAAATATAAGTATGACTAGATGTAAATACCTATACATGCATCAGTATTGCCGGTATACCCTAATACAGCGGTTGTCAAACTTTTTTGGTGACGGAACCCTTTTAAAGAACTAAATTTTTAATGGAACCCTAAACCTAAACTAAAAGCAGAATCAGTTATATGTGTATTGTTTATTAATAATCATACAAAAAAGGTTTATACAGTAAGTAGTAAGTTAGTAAGCAAATGATATAATTAAGTTCAATTAGTGGGAGGAATTGTTTTTTATTTCTCATCAACTGGGTAATGTCAGGCTTGATAGAAGAAAGTTGAGTTATCATGTCTGGTTCGGCATCCAGTCTATTGTGGTATTTCGTTTTTGTAGATGTATATGCTGACAATCCCGTATCACACAAGTACGTCGTTGGGAACGGCAGAAGAACATTCAAAACCTTTTTGGCAAGTTGTGAATATTCATCACGAACCCTGTACCGAAAATCATCCGGTGAAATTGACATACCTATCTAAAAATGATTCATAGATCTGATTTGACATATTTTCAGGCTTCTGCAATTTGAATGAAAAAAGGTTTTGAACACATGAGTTCATTTTCAGTTCTTCGGTAAAGTAATATTCAAAAGTCGCTCGCAGATAATTGAAATATTGCACCAATTTAACAAATGTTTCATCCTCAAGTACTTCTATATCACTAAGACTAAGGTGATAAAGGAACTCACTTAGCAATAAAAAGCATTCTATTTCTTTATCACCAAAACAAGAATCCAAAAATCAAATTTTCTTTTGAAGGCGGTTATCTTGTTAGCATTGAAAGTTGTCAGTTTTCCTTGTAGTTACACGTTTCATTCGTTAAGTTTTCCAAACATGTATGTTTAAAATGTTAGTTTAAATAACCAGCTTTTATCGGACAAACGGTCTTAAATTGAAAGGAATATCTGTAAGAAAAGCTTATAATTCTGTTCTTAGTTCAAAAAGCCTTGTCCAAGTTTTACACCGAGACAACCATCTCACTTCACTATAGAGCAGTAATGTTTTATAATTGCTACCGTAATCTTCACATAATATTGAGAACAATCGGGATTGCAGTGGGCGTGATTTGCAAAAATGATTATTTTTACCGCCTCATCAAGAACAAATTTTTTATTGGACGGGCATTTTCTTAACCCCGAGTGATTGTCTATGCAGGATGCAACGGCTGGAACTACAATTTGGCGCTGTTGAAAGATGCTTTGCGAATTTTTATTTATTATTCGATTGCTTATAGTCTGCGAGCGAATGATGGCGATGTAATAGATCGGGCGCTTACTTAGCAATATATTAAATTTACTTGTACCTATGTACCCGTAAAACCTATAAGTGGCGTTCCATTTTGGTAGTTTATTTTCATCTGAGGTAACTTTATTCTTATACATAGGTTCCACTCTAACATTTGTATTCATCTAATTATGACTGCCGGCGGAGCCCTACTGGAGGCTTTGCGGAGCACCAGGGCTCCGCGGAGCACACTTTGAGTAACGCTGCCCTAATATATGCGTCGGTATACTTTAATCTCGAAGTAAAAGGTGAGCATAGTACGTTGCGCAAAGGAACGTAACATTTCACTTTTATTTAACGCTCTATTTTACTCTAATAAAATTATCATACCGGGGGCTAACTATGAAAATCGTTTCTTAAGCTACATTTCCACCGGAGGAACAATTAAAATTTCTTTATGTTTCGGCAACAAATGTTGACTGTTTCTACTTGTTACCCTTCAAGCTACGTTTCCACCGGAGGAAAATTTTTGTTGCTCTTCCGTGTTTCCGTAAATGTTTCAAAGTGTGCCTTAAATTTCTTTATTTTTCGGCAACAAATAATGAATGTTCCTACTTCTCGCCGGTTCCCATTTTGAGCGGTAAACTTCAAAAGAAAATAGGAAACATTTGTGAAAAAATCCGTGTTGCTGTCGCAGTGGAAACGTATCGAGAACGCAGCTAGTAAACATTCGTGTCTCAGGTTTTCAAATCTTATGTTCAGTTTAATGTTGGAACATATACTGTCTTTCTTAGCATCTTTGCTTGAGATAAATCTAAATGTTAATTTGAATTGGCCATCGATACCCTACAGAGATTCTTGGAAAATATTAAGTTTGAGATTGTATGTTGATTTGCCCCGAATTATTTTAGTCACCTTGTCTGGAGTTTAAAAAACCACCTTGTCTGGAGCTAACATTCACCTTGGCTGGAGTTTAAGAAACCACAGTTGGAGCTACCAAGAAACTAGGGACAAAGATAGGGCAGAAGTCAAGAGTACAATCCATCTAGGAAAAACGTCGATAGAAAATTAAATAAACTAAAAAGAACAGATAAGTCTCATTATATGTAATAAGAAAATAGTAAATACCTTCATTTTATCTTGTTGTTATTACTGAGAACAAACTAGAACCCATATTTGTTTAACCAATCTCCCTGCTAGCTCGGGCATAAATAGATATAAAAAGGGAGAGTGGTTATATTACGAAGTGGTTATATTACGAAGTTTCAGTTAGTTTAACTACAGCTGATGGTCAGGCGCAAAATACCTCAGGATATGTAACTCTACCTATTAGTGTTAATAATATTATCAAAGACATCAAAGTTTTAGTGGTACCATCTATATCTCGCAAGCTGATTTTGGGAATGGATTTCTTAAAACTCTTCAATCTTAAAGTTGACTTTTCTAAATTCACTTACAATACATCTTCACTTTCAACAGCTTCTCTTCATGCTATTCAATCTATCGACATTTTTCCCAGGTGGCGCTGCAGTGAAGTACGAAAACGAATGAATATGTAGCTACGTTTCCATCGGAGGAACATCGAGGCACATTGTGAAACAATTTGTTTCCAAATTTTCCTTAAAATTTCTTTATATTTCGGCAACAAATGTTGATTATTTCTACTAAATAATATGCAACTAGGTATTGACAATTTTAGGTGCTTCAGTAGAAACGAGAAGTTTACGTATATTGCCATAAGTTTCTACTTTTGGCAACAAGGAGAAATATTCAGCAACAAAACTTTCACTAAATCCATTCTTCAACTTTTATTTTCAGAAAGACGAAGAAAAACAACTAAGGTAAACGCACCAGTTGTCGACAGTGTGCCTGTAGTCGACACCCATTGTAATTATTGGAAAAAACATCGGCTTCCGAAATAACCAATGATAGCTCCGACTTTTTAGTGCACATTGCCATAGTTATGCCATGGAAACTCACTAACATACAAGAATACAATTGAAGTTTTTCCAGCAACCTCGCCTTTTCCCGCCAATAACCAGTGTTTGTTGAGGTGTAGGTTAAGAAAAGCTAATTTTGTTGTGGTGTTGTTTAGTGGTATTTTTTGACTAAAAATGTTTTTATTGTGTTCTATTAACTGAGAAACCTTCGAAGCTGTAGCCCAGGTAAGTATATTGTGATTTTTTAAGTTTTTGACATATTTTTTGGCATGTGTCGAGTACTGGTACACGAAAAGTGCTATGTTCCTATAGTAGACAGGGGTGTCGAGAAAAGGAACATTTTTATAAGATAATTACTCAGTGTGGTATGAGCGTTCAGCTCATTTGATACAGATATGTATATGTAACTTTACTGTACGATAACTAGATCCAATATTCGTCACCCCATGTCGACTATTGGAACGGAGTGTGATCCACACCAAAAATCACACTCCGTTCCAATAGTCGACATGGGGTGACGAATATTGGATCTAGTTATCGTACAGGTGTGGTAATCTCCTATAGTCGACACGGTTGTCGACGAAAAGAAAATATTTATGTGAAAAGAGCCCAATTTAACTGTAATGGTTTATTCATTCAATACGGATCATAACAAAAAAACATTTGCTTTGTTTGTTATCGCCCTTCGAACTAGCTTTGCTGTGGCCAGAACATTCTTCACAGCGGAAAAACGAAAGAGAGAAATTCTACCTGCTGTGATAGAGTGCTATAAAATGAAAGAATGTAAGGAACAAGAAGAAGAAAGGCGTAAAGAAGAAAGGAAAAAAGCAAGAGATGCCAAGAAAGAGTTAGCACACAACAGAAGAAACTTAAGTTGATAAAGACAGAACAACCATTGCCACCAGAGTCGTCCTTTTAGGATTCAGACAGGATTTCATACCGAGAATCAGATGATTCTGACTGGGAAGAGGTGCGTTCTGAAAATATTAGCTTTGAAGACTTGATGAAGCAAGGAAGTTTTATATTATCAGAGTTTAAGAGTGGCAAAAGGAATGCGTCTGTATTCATATACTTATATATTATTCGAGCATTTGTTTCACGTGGAAACATATTAGTTATGGGTTGAAAAACTTTGACAGTCGAAGAAAGGAATTTGTAGCTGTTTTGATATCATGTATTTTATTCGATCAGATAATCAGTAAAGTCGAGAATCCAGAACTGACTTGGGGAAAGGGCCAGCTACCGATTTCTCAATGGCATAGCAATTAATGAACTATAAAAATGAGTAAAGAAAGTTTTTGTTATATTTGTGTTCTTAAAATATTTCTATTTCATTTTACCTATAAGATATTCAATTCACCAATGTGTTGAATGTTTTATTATTGTTTCCTGCTTTCTTAACATACATTTTTCTTGTTATGTATATTTCCCATGATCAAAACTGATGTTATTTATATGTGTCGACTACTGGAGCATTTACAGTGTCAAGGACTGGAACATCCTTAATTTAGCGTGTCGAGCTTAGGGACATTTGCAGATATTTACAAAAAAGTCTATTTTTTTCTTATTTGGTTGAAAATCATCCCAATTTCTGATTCGACGTGAAGCCTAAACTATGAACATTCGGTAGGCATGGTAGTTTCAATATGAACTTCAATACACTGGAATCTGTGCCAGAATAACTAATTTTTTTTCTTAACGTGTCGACAACTGGTGCTTTTTTTTTTTTTTTTTAACTCGGGGGACCTACAGTTTAACGCCGGTTCCGAACGGCCACTTACCTTATCGTGCACATGCGAAAGTAATGCCCGATTTCACCAACTAATTCCTAAAGTTAGGCAATACTTTAATCGGATTTTTATTTTTTTTTTAAATTAAGATTCTTGTGCTTCGACCACGAAGGGTCATTAGCACAGTACACTATTTACAGGCTTGGTGCTACTTATATAATGATACATTTCAGGTTTGAACTTTGGAATATTAGTAAACAGTGGTACCAATTATTTGTACAAAACTTTCCAAATCAAGTTTTTAACAAGGTATTTCTTAACTAAGAATTTTTTTTATTTTTTTTTTAAATCAAGATTCTTGTGCTTCGACCACGAAGGGTCATTAGCACAGTACACTGTTTACAGGCTTGGTGCTACTTATATAATGATACATTTCAGGTTTGAACTTTGGAATATTAGTAAACAGTGGTACCAATTATTTGTACAAAACTTTCCGAATCAAGTTTTTAACAAGGTATTTCTTAACTAAGAATTTTTTTTATTTTTTTTTTAAATTAAGATTCTTGTGCTTCGACCACGAAGGGTCATTAGCACAGTACACTATTTACAGGCTTGGTGCTACTTATATAATGATACATTTCAGGTTTGAACTTTGGAATATTAGTAAACAGTGTTACCAATTATTTGTACAAAACTTTCCAAATCAAGTTTTTAACAAGGTATTTCTTAACTAAGAATTTTTTTTATTTTTTTTTAAAATCAAGATTCTTGTGCTTCGACCACGAAGGGTCATTAGCACAGTACACTATTTACAGGCTTGGTGCTACTTATATAATGATACATTTCATGTTTGAACTTTGGAATATTAGTAAACAGTGGTACCAATTATTTGTACAAAACTTTCCAAATCAAGTTTTCAACAAGGCATTTCTTAACTAAGAATTTTTTTTTTTTTAATTAATATTCTTGTGCTTCGACCACGGACGGTCATTAGCACAGTACACTATTTACATGCTTGGTGCTACTTATATAATGATACATTTCAGGTTTGAACTTTGGAATATTAGTAAAATTGTTAGAAAAAAGGTTGATATCTTATAACTGATCATAAAGTTCGATTGCTCTGAGGAAGTTGAGTGTTTTTTTGTTTGCTCTTTAGGGTCATTTCCTAAAGCAACATCAATATGTTCGCTCACTCCGCGCTCATCACTTTGTCGAAAATTTTGTGCACTCGTTCTATTTTTGTAGTAACATTGAAAGTTTCTAATGGGTTTGTGATAGTCGGCTTTAAAATGAGTCTCTTGGAGACAAATTATCTGAGGTTTGTTCAAAGTCATTAAGTGTGTCAGTTTTTCACTTTTTGTGTGCATTCCATTCACGTTCCACTGAAGTAAAAACTTGTCCAATTTTTAATTTCCTGAAGTTGAACTATCATAATCGAATTCAGAGGGTGTTGTGACATCTTGAGGATTTATTTGTTGTTTGATTTTATTCCGTATTCTTGTGACTCGTCCTTTAATAGTTTTATTTCCTAGGTGTGGATGTAGTTTGTACAACATATCTAGTAGTCCTGGAATGTTGTTCGTGTAGGTAAGTGCAATACTTAGAGGTGTTTTCGAACCGAAAGACGTTTCGAGAAAATTACTAAGCTGTTGGAAGTTTAGGACGTATTCTTCAGGTGATTTTTCAATGAGGTCTTCCAGAGGTCTGATTTGCTCCAATACAGAGACACGCTGTATTGAAGCAGATATCTTTTTCTTTTTGTGTTTATTTGGTGGTGGGGTATTGCTGCTGTTGCTTAATGGAACGTCGATTGAACTGTTTACAGAAGGAGTTGGCGGTCTTTTGTTGCTGATCTCTTTTTGCTGTATTTCTAAATCATATGGAGGTTGGTCTTGCAAGATAATTGTTGATGCTGCTGTTTCTTCCTGTTCTTGGTTCGTGGATAACACAAGGGGGTTTGTGTTTTCTCTTATTTCCTCATTATTCCTTTCTGTGGTACTTAAGTTCAAAGGATTGATTTCTGCAATTGATGTGTGCGCTGTCTCTACGGTCATTGACTTTGTGCAGTTCTTCGCAATGTGTCCTATTTCCTTACATGCGAAACATGTTAATATATCATATGATAGGAACACTCTATAACTTGTATCATCATGTTTAGTTACTATTGATGATGGTAGTTCTAGGTTATCATTCGGGTTTACGTATATTTGTCTCCGGAAACTCATGATATGAGCAAACTCTTCGCCCACCAATATAACAGTCATATTTGACATAGTTACGAAACCTAAATTTTTAGTTTCGGCGAGTAATGAATCATTTGGTATTGTCGGGCAGACGTTGGATATTATAATTCTCTTGGCTGGTCTCATCAGCATTCTTATTTCTACTTCAATGTTGTTTATATTTAGGGTTTTGTATTGTTTTATGAGGTTCTCGGCAAGCTCTTTCATAGAAAGATAAATACATATTCTATTATTAGAAATTCGCGAGACGTGAGTGATGTTTTTGGCTTGTACCTTCTCAGCTACGGCAGTCACATAGTCGTTCATAGTAAGTGAATCATAGTAATTGAGAACTATAGCTTGGCTTTTTGATGGATACTTGTATTGTTTGACTACTTAAGAGTACTGTGATGGTTGAGTTTCTGTTTAGTTTGGGCTAGATGCACCCCTGTATTCAGAAGTTGACATCTTGTGATTGATTTCTTATGATGGTTGGTATCAATTAAATTGTGGAGTTTTAATCTGGTGATATGTATCGAACATTTTTTGCGGCTGCCCGCGATAAGTCGCAGGCAAAGTAGTTATTTACTCAATGTATCCAATGAAATTTTATATACAAAACAATTTAGGAGAATAAGGGTATCGTTTAGTGTCTATCCACTTACTTGCTATTCAGAGTTCTCTTCTGGGTTAAAATAAAATAAAATCGTAATTTCATTCTTCTTCAAAACCGTACAATATTGTCATTTATTTTCGGGACTCGTGTTTACTACATGTGCACTGCAAGAAAGTCGAGACGCGAATGAACTAAGAATTTCTTAGGTTGTTGAAATCCGATTTAGGTAAGTATCGGATTTATGTATTTCCTATCGTAGGAATAACTTAGTTAGGAACTTCCTAATATCTCGTTGGTGAAATCGGGCACAAGTATCGTATTTAACAGAGAGTAATTTATTCTGAACCTGAATGAAAAAAGGTTATCAATTTCTGAGGAAAATGTACAAATTGCTACTGCTATATAAATTTTACATAAATTTCAATTGACATTACCTAATCCATTATCAAAACTCATCAGGTTCGAATGACGCCCACCATGTTACATAAATTGCATTCTCCAAACCAGACGAAATTTTATCAGAGCGATGAGTTATTAGACGATTCTAATGAATAATTTGTACCCGCCTACGATCTAGTCGCCCTCGATTGTCGTTCAAATTTTATCTTATCGACATGCAAAACACTATAGTCCAGTAACTTTATACATCACAGCATGCGTCAAATCCGGTAGTTCTGATTTTTTGCAGACTTATTTATGATGTTGGCCTTATGAATAACCCAAGTTTGTGACCTCGAACGCCGAACGCAACTTTGTCAAAAATCGAAAAAACCGCGAAAAAATCGATATTTTTTCAAATTTTGGCGATTATAACCGTAAAGGACTAGTTTTTGAAAAAAAATTTTCAATTCGTTTTTGAAGTAGACTAAATTTTCTGCAATATGGTACTTAAATTGTCTCTGTACATCCAACACTTTCCAAGATCAATTCTTTTAAAGTTTATAATTTCTCAAGTTTATCACGTTGACTGGCCTACTACCATTAACGTGAGTCAATATGTTTGATCCCAGTCCCAGCGTGGGTTTGTGTTCAATATGTAAGAAGACTTCAAGTGAAGGTCAAGTGCGCCTCTTCTGGGGGTGGATATCCACGCTACATGGCTCCAACCCCAAAATGATAACCAGAGATGCAGCCCCACAACACCTCTTGCGGATAATTTCTTGCGGCTGCACGAAGGGTTGTGCTAACACGTGTAGCTGCAGGAAGGCAGGATTAAAATGCTCATCAGTCTGCAGGCACTGCAGCGGGGCCTCTTGTGACAATATACCTGATGTTGCAGTAGTAGATATCCCAGAAGGCGACGATCTGTCCGATGTCGAAGTGGAGGATGACTTGTGGGCACAAGACGTTGACGATTCATCACCATCCGCTGATGGGGATATGCCATCCCAATACGTCGATCCAGATACGGACGAACCTCAACCGGGACCTTCCAAGAGGGCTAAATGAATTAATTTTTTTGATTTTGCATATTACTCTATTTCCTAACAAATAAACTTATTAACTTTTGTTGTATTTATCTTTTTTGCTTCATTATTCGTAGCTTAGCTCAAACATCATCGTTCATACTTCTTATTTTCTTTTTTAACATCCCATCATAAAAGTACAGGACTTCGATCGTATAATCAGGGTCATAATTCATTCAGAACGACAAAACCGCAAAAAATTGTGAAGTTCGAAAAAAATGATAATCTTTGAAAGGATCGATCTCGGAAAGTATTGGCTCTACAGAGAAAATTTTAGTATCATATTATATCAAATTTAGTCTTCTTTGAAAACGTATTTGAAAAGATTTCTCAAAAATGTGTTAGCACAACCGTTCGTGCAGCCGCAAGAAATTATCCGCAAGAGGTGTTGTGTGTGTGGGCCTGCATCTCTGGTCATCATTTTGGGGTTGGAGCCTTGTGGCGTGGATATCCACCCCCAGGAGAGGCGCACTTTACCTTCACTTAAAGTCTCCTTATATATAAAACACAAACTCACGCTGGGACTGGGATCAGACATTTTGAGATTTTGAGTTCAAACATCACTCACGTTAATGGTAGTAGGCCAGTCAACGTGATAAACTTGAAAAATTATAAACAGAGACAATTTTAGTATCATATTATTGTAGAAAATTTAGTCTACTTCAAAAACGAGTTGAAATTTTTTTTCCAAAAACCAGTTCTTTACGGTTATTAATCGCCAAAATTTGAAAAAATATCGATTTTTTCGCGGTTTTTTCGATTTTTGACAAAGTTGTGTTCGGCGCTCGAGGTCACAAACTTGGATTATTCATAAGGCCAACATTATAAACAAGTCTGCAAAAAATCAGAACTACCGGATTTGACGCATACTACCCCATACTTTCAGGCGACAAAATTACTGGATCACTAGATGTATTCAACATTTTGTAATGAAAAATTACTCTCAAATTATTAATCATCAGTAGTCTAGAATGATATATGAATTTTCAACGCAAAATTTTGTCATCCTAATCAGTTTGTCATCGAGTTCTTAGTCCTATTTCCTCCGAAAATAAAGTCTATTACACTGTATCGAAAGTCAAGATTATGGTGCCGGAGTGGTTTTCAAATATATTTTAATTTTCATTTGTATATTATTTGTTGATTTTACCTTAGATACGGTTGCTATAAATACACTTATTATGCCCTAGGGCGTTATGAGCGGGCATTATGGATCATAACGCCCGCTCATTGTACGAGGAGAAATGGAGCACTTTCATTGATTAAATACTTCATAATCCTTGTCGTATACGACTCTGGATTTCTCCGGCAATGAATTATTCGCAGCTTTGGCTGCATTTTCTATAATATTCTTGGGTAAATTAATTTTCATTTCCATTATTTCTATAAAACTACACAAAGAAAGGAGCAATGACATTCAATTACTAGTACGCATGCCCGGTTTGGTATAGCTCAGCGCACGCAAAACAAGTTGATGTCGCCCTCAACGAGACAAACAGAATCATCACCGGATGCTTGAAGCCGACACCCCTGAACAAGATCCACCACCTATCTGGCATCGCTCCCCCTGCCATCCGTAGGGAAGCAGCTGCACTCAAAGAACGATCCAAAGTAGCAGAATCTGAACGCCACCCCCTACACGGTCTCCAACCGGCCCCTCAGCGACTAAAATCAAGGCGAAACTTCCTGAGATCGACAGAAGATTACCTGGAACCTAAAACCAGAGTGGACCTTTGGGGGACGACCTCAAACCAACATTGGATGAAGCCGAATGAAGAACTGGCACCAGGAGGCAGTGAAAACTGGGAAATCTGGAAGGCGCTAAACAGACTGCGGACGGACACGGCGAGATCGAAAGATACCCTAAATAAGTGGGGCTACCCTGTGGACTCCAATCTCTGCGATTGTGGAGAACTGCAAACCACGCAACATATGTACACTTGCCCACTGTGCCCTGCTAGATGTACCATAGAGGACCTTATGGCAGCGAAACCGAACGCAATTGACGTCGCCCGATTCTGGGCAAAAAATGTTTAGCTTTAGTATACTTATTATATAATTTATGATGCTTCTGACACGAATAAATAAAATTCACTAAATATGATGACAAAAATATTCACAAACATCAAAATATCAACAAATAACATGCCTACCATGAGAAGGAAAATGGAAAGTATAGGAGCAATGAACCGATTTTAAAATCAATTTTTCATCAAAATAAAATAATTTTTTCGTGGAAAATAAAACTTGGTACATAAATAACTATTATAGTTATACCATCATTGGAAATATTCTAAAAAAGTATAAGTTTGTGCCGTACAGCTATAGACCTACACAGCCGCTGGTTCCAGGAGATCAAGAAAGACGGGTCAATAAAATCAGAGAAAAAATAATTTTGGCGTTTGATTATTTGAAGTGACGAATCAAATTTCTCCAATAGCGGTAGGTATGTATAACAGGAAAAACAGGCATCATTGGAGTCGAGAAAATCCATTGCTCATCCTTTCTCCTGGTAAGATGTACATACTTCGAAAATATTAATCACCATACCTCCAGACATCTTGGATGACATAAATATGATAGATAGAAAACATATATACTTTCAACAAGATGGAGCTCCTGCGCTTAATGTTCACCAGGTTCATATCTTATTGCAAAACTTATTTGATGGCAGATATTTATCAACCAACGGCCCTATCCGTATGCCATTTCGATCACCAGACATGACCTCTATGGTATTTTTCGTTTGGGGATATTTGAAAGATGTGGTGCATAAAAGGCGATATGATAATCTTGAGGATCTTAAGCAAGGTATTATTGATGCTATCAACAATGTTGGTTGTAGATTCATTGCAAAGGCCAACTAGAAGCGTTCACAAGCGGGCTCAAAAACGCTTGCAACAAGAGGGTAATGTTCCTAGTGTTTATTTTAGAGCCCGCAAATGTAATTTTTGGCATTAAAACTTGAATATGTCCAAAATGGTAAGACTCAGGTATAGGACATGATACACTAAGTCTAGTTATAATATCAGGTAGAATTGAAATCTGTAATGATATATAGTATGTTCAATTTCAAATGAGCAAATTAACACCAACTTCCGGTAAAACCGTAAGTGTCATTAACTTATAACTACTTTAGCCGATGACCCTTCGACCTTGATATATTGCTAAATTTTCAAAATTATATGGATAATTTTCTGTATACAGATCGATTAGTTTTCCGGTGGGATATATATATATATATATATATATCTATATATATACAAATATATATATATATATATATATATATATATATATATAGTGTGTCCCAGTTGAAACGACAGAAGACGATTTAAAGACATTTCTTGTTTTGAAAGCAGAGAATGGCCAAAGACGTGGAGTTTGTTTTTGAGGAACAAATTAATCTACGAATATTTTCCGACCCTAAGTTCGAACGTTGGGGGTCACTCAAAAGCAATAAGGAGTCGAGCGGTACCTTTTCTGAGAGGTTGTTGAAGCCCTTTTTCAAAGCTGAGTCTGGAATTTGCTTGTACATTTAGTGCGAAATTGCTCCTAAAATTGAGAAATAAACCAACTCTACGTGGGTAACATCCGCTCTAAATATCTTAAATGTCATGACATGTTTGGTCAAGAGTAATGAATTATTGAGTGGAGACATGACGATTTTAAGGCCTATCAACTTACACCTGACAATTCCGAACTAATATCCGTTAATTTGCATAAATGAGTTTGGTTAAAATAGGTATAGTAGTGGTTGGAAAAACCAGTCGAAGCCGTACTTCTACGAAAATAATAGGCTATTGTACTGTATGGAGAGTCAACAATGATGTGAGGGAGTGGTTTGTTAATCAGCTTCATACTTCCTGGACCATGATTTTAATGTGTTTTTTCTTATATATTTCTTTATATATATATATATATTTTTTCTTATATATTTATATATATATATATATATATATATATATATATTTATATATTTATATATATATATATATATATATATATATATATATATAGATACATATATATATATATATGATATATATATATATATAGTATATATATATATATATATATATATATATATATATATATATACATCAAATAGGATGATGGGTTAAACGGATGAATTGAAGGCTAATCAAGTGTACATCTTATATTCTTTGTCAACGTTTCGGCTTCTATTTAAGCCTTCATCAGGACTCTACAAAATTTATACAATTAGTTCAATCAAAAGCAAACGAAAAGGTCTCAAGACACAGGACTCACCGAATGTTTGAGGTTATAAAATAAGCTAACATCTTCAACAACGGAAAAACACAAAACTAATGTGACAAACCATAAAATTATTAAACTGTACTACATCGTATGAATTTATTTAAAATAAGACAAACGTGATTTTTGAGAATTATCACGAATTCTACCCACACAACATCGTGGTACTAAGAGAATGACAGCAATCACAGAATGCTCAACAAACAAGTTGACTACTTAAGTTATAAAATTAAAATTAAAGTGACACAAAGATGTTCTTCTTCTTACTATCCTGACCTCAATAATCAATCAACAGAACTTTCATTGCTATTAGTGACGTCATACGCTATTAAATTATAATTATAATATTATATATATATATATATATATATATATATATATATATATATATATATATATATATATATATATTTATATATATATATATATATATATATATATAAAATTTAATTTTCTGAATTCCTGTTCAATGTTTACATCAGAAAATTGATTTAATACTCATGCTAAATTTAAATTCGTAGATCAGTTCCATAAACCATTATTCATCACAGGTTACTAATCTGAATTTGACCGAAACCTATCAGGGAGTTCCCAAAGTCCAATACAAAACTGTGACATTGAAAGAGTGTAGGTGGGAAATAAAAACCAATAAATATCACGTTGAACGTATTTCATTGTATATCACATAGAGGTATGCGGTGAATTTTGATTTGATCAAATGAATCTCAATTTATGTCATTCAAAACAGATTGAAAGTTTACGCAGAGAGTAGTTCTCGCAATAACAGTTAAATTTTTCAGAAATATCGCGAGAGCAATAGATAGAGCTCCTTCACGAAGGTCGTATTTTTCCCTTGTTTTGGTTCTTTTTCACATAAAAATAACCCCCTAATAGACGGAGAGATACTGGAAGGATTTGTGAAGTCATTTCTTACAGTATGGCGCTTTTAGGGGAGTTCATATACGTAATAAACTGAAGGAGAATGATGTTCTTACTAGTGGTACGTGGGTCGCAATTGCAGAACAATTAATTGAAATTGCTCGAAACTCCGGAGGTGTCAAACAATTTCTTTCACAAAATTTCTTCAATTTATCGGTATTTTAACAAAAAAAATCCAACGCTCGCTATATGCCATACTTCTCCGCCCGTGGGTGATTAGGCCCGCCATACTTTTTTAAAAATGTTTTTTTTTTAATTTTTTTAAAATTTATTTCTTACAGGCTGATTTTTTTAAAATAATTGTTTTTTATTAATCCTGTACGAAAATCATCACGCCATACTATTCCGACGATCCAAAATACCCGCCATAACACCTCGAATATGTAATTTTTTTAAATTCGAAAAACTATTTCTTTCATCTTGAAATTTGGTCTAGTAGTTGTTTTTATGATTAGAAACATAATTGCTATAATGCCATACCTAGAGAGAGTGGGGTGATATACGTACAATGTAATTAAATAATTCAAAAATTTTATGCAACATTTGAACAATTTCTTACGGTATGGCACCACTTTTGGACTTCACCGTAAGTATGGGATAAATTTTCCTGAATCATACTTTTTATGAACTTTCCGAAAATTTAAATGCCATACTGTGACAAATCGTTTTATTTATTTTTTTTTTCACATCGCAGCGTGCGTATCACGGTCTTTCGTACCATGGTCACAGTATGGCATATTTTTTTCAACTTATGATCGTATTGGAAAAATCTGATTTTATTTATGCCGTACTATGGGCGTGTTTTAGAAACTGTTGAAAAATACCATTTTTCAAGTATGGCACCACTTTTGTATTGCACTAGAAGTATGGCGAATATAATTTTGTCTCGCTGTATCATAAACTGACCACGATTTAACTGCCATATTGAAAGAAATAGTTTTTCGAATTTTGAAAAATTACATGTTTGAGAGGGTATAGCGGGTATTTTCGATCATCGGAATGGTATGGCGTGGTGATTTTAGTACCTACAAGATAAATAAAAAACAATTGTTTAAAAAAAAATCAGCCTGTAAGAAATAAATTTTAAACAAAAATTTTAAAAAAACATTTTCAAAAAAGAATGGCGGGCCAAAACACCCACCGGATAAGTATGGCATATAGCGAGCGTCGGATTTTTTGTTGTTGAAATACCGATAAATTGAAGAAATTTTGTGAAAGATATTGTTTGATACCTTTTTTCGAGCAATTTCAATTAATTATTCTGCAATTGCGTCCCGCGCACCACCAGTCATTTTCCTTCAATTTATTACGTATATGAATTCCCCTAAAAGCGCCATACTGTAAGAAGTGACTTCACAAATCCTTCCAGTATCAAATTTAATTAGTAAGTGAGTTGAAAATTGTTATGAAAGAGTTATGTAATTTGTTAGCCTTTTGTATATCTGTTTGCAAATTTAATATTATTATGCTTATCTTATTCAGTTGTAAGAAAAACTTTACTACGTCCTATATATCCTAATGTCTGATACTTATAAACCAGAGGATAATAGTACAATCAATCTACGTATCCTGCTGGTAATAAGGGCATAATGAACCCAGAAACACGGATTTTTGCATTCAACCTTCCTTTATTTAACTGTTCTCTTGCAATTGAGAAGCAGGGCTAGTAGTAGACTTTTGCGACTTTCTTCCTTCCAATACTGATACCGGACTGATCTACGCTGAACTAATGTTTTAGTTTGCACAATTTTATAGTCGCTATAATTCATGATATGTGAAAAACTAATTACTATGTATAAATTCTCCTTGCATTTGATGTAGCAAATTTATCAATAATATCATCAAAATAGATCATTAGGGCAAGCTACAGAGATTTTTTCATGTAAAAAGTGTTAGAAGAAAACCAGCTCCGCCATTGTGTGTAAAATAATTCCACATGATATAGTGATATGTTTTTCACTCGACTTTATTATTTATGTCTTTGTTATTAACAATTTTATGCAAGAAATCGGGTTTTTTTTAGTTTTTTGCTTATAAAATTGAAACTATCAGAGTAATCGTGATGATATCCATAGACTTATTGTAGAAAATGAAAAGACGAAAAAAATGAGAGGTCGGACGACTCGATCAGACCCTTAGTCTGAGGGAAAATTGGAAAAAACCGGCCAAAATGCAGTTTTTTCAAACGTAACTCGGTTATTTTTTGAGTTGTAGCGTAGATCCTACGGTTAGTATTAGTTATTAGTAGAAACTTTCTTTGTGCGAAGAGCAGGAACTGTCCGATGCATAGTTTTTGATCTGTGGCCATTTGATTATGTTACTATGCAATTTTCCAGCAGACCTGAATGCGACAGATATGGTCTGATTTCAATTTACTAAAAAGATTTTGAAAGTAGAATTCTCATAGTTCAAAACGTTCATCTTGGTTTTCCATAAAAACGCTGAGAAATATGTTAAAAATAAAGCTGAACATGACGAAAAACGGCCGAGCGCGTAAGAGTAGTTGAAGAGTGGGGGTAGAGCAGCAGGCAAGGAGAAGTATGACATTCTAAAGCGTCGGCATTTTGAACGTGACAGTAATTTCTAAACGTTGTCAGACAATAATTGTAAACCCCCACTCTTCAACTACTCTCACGCGTTCGGCCGTTTTTTGTCATGTTCAGCTTTATTTTTAACATTTTTCTCAGCGTTTTTATGAGAAACCAAGATGAACGTTTTGAATTATGAAAATTCTACTTTCAAAATCTTTTTTGTAAGTTGAAATCGGACCATACCTGTCGCATTCAGGTCTGCTGGAAAATTGCATAGTAACATAATCAAATGGCCACAGATCAAAAACTATGCATCGGACAGTTCCTGATCTTCGCACAAATTAAGTTCATATCAATAGATCAATAGCTAATATTGGCCGGAGGATCTACGCTACAACTCAAAAAATAACCGTGTTATGAACTTTTGAAAAAACTGCATTTTGGCCGGTGTTTTCCAATTTTCCCTTAGACTGAGGATGTGATTGAGTCGTCCGACCTCACATTTTTTTCGTCTTTTCATTTTCTACAATAAGTCTATTGACATCATCACGATTACTCTGATAGTTTCAATTTTATAAGCAAAAAACTAAAAAAAACGGGATTTTTTGCATAAAATTGTTAATAACAAAGATATAAATAATAAAGTCGAGTGAAAAATATATCACTATATCATGTGGAACTATTTGACAAACAATGGCGGCGCTGATTTTCTTCTAACACTTTTTGCACAAAATACTCACTCTAAATCTCTGTAGCTTGGCCTACATTTCTAATTTTTCTCATTCCACACTTAAAAATGCTAGATCACTTAGGCGATCTTGTCCCATCATTGATCGTAGATATGTCAAAATTAATTTTAATTTGCTGAATGAACGTTCGCAGCTAGCAATTGATAATGAGATAGTCAGGAGTATTTGAAGTGCCACTCTCAGGTTTGGAAAAAGGTTCAATTTCTTTTCTACTGTGGAGTAACATTTTGCAGTTACATATTTCGATGAACAGTTCTATTCCATTGAAATCTGTATTATGAAATTCACCCAAATTTTAAAAAAAAATTTCAAGGTCGTTACCAAAAGACGTGCCATTTCTATTATGAATATATTATTACAGTTTGATTTAGACTATTAATGTTCCTTTCTATTTAAGAAATAACATATATTATAATACACTGGCACTAAATGTAAAATATATTCTCCAGAAATCAATTATATTAAAAATGAAAATTCATCAATTCCCTGGCTGAACATTTGGCGCCCCTTTGTGAGTAGTGCCGGGGCATGATGGTTTTCCTTGCTACTGAATTATGCAATATGAAAATACGACTATCTCAAACGTTGAGATCATACGCGTTATGTACGTACTGAAAACAATTTGAACCAAACAATGCACCATCTTAGGAATTCCCCTATGACTTATACAGAATTCTACTTGTTTTAAGTGAGTACGGTACAGCATATTTTCCGATAATGTACGTAATTGCCAGGTGTATTATTGGTGTATAATAATAGACGAATACAGAGCTGGTAATTTTCAATGACCTTGTGGGATAAACATCGCATCGACTAAATTTGTAACTTCAAAGCATCCGCACAACGCGCCTGGATGGTAGCCTGGCTGGTCGCTGGTAGCTGGTAGAATGTAAAATGTTGTTCCAAAGAAAGTTAAGTATATTGGGTTTAAAAGTCACTTGCGATCTTGGTTAAGCTCTTTATTGTATAAGGCCAAGCTTTCGAACAATTACGTGTCCATCTTCAGGGCTCTAAAAATTATTAAATTACAAGTTACAAAATATTATTAAGGTGAAGCCTTCATACTTACAACAAAGTGAGTTTAACAGCTTGAGGCTGAGTCATTTAAAGTTGAGAGATAAAATTACGTACAAAATACACCAAACCAATATATAAAAACATATAAAAACTAATTACACTAATTAAACAATGAACATCTCAAAATTGTGTGAGATTAATCCTGTATTCAAGTTTAATGCAAAAGGAAATCAAACCCAAGAAAACATGGTCAGTTACTGATGGTTACTTGGGTTTGATTTCCTTTTGCATTAAACTTGAATACAGGAGTAATCTTACACAATTTTGAGATGTTCATTGTTTAATTAGTGTAATTAGTTTTTATATGTTTTTATATGTTGGTTTGGTGTAATTTGTACGTAATTTTATCTCTCAACTTTAAATGACTCAGCGTCAAGCTGTTAAACTCACTTTGTTGTTAGTATGAAGGCTTCACCTTAATAATATTTTGTAACTTGTAATTTAATAATTTTTATAGCCCTGAAGATGGACACGTAATTGTCCGAAAGCTTGGCCTTATACAATAAAGAGCTTAACCAAGATCTCAAGTGACTTTTAAACCCAATATACTTAACTTTGTTTGGTGTAACCTACAAGTCGATACTTCCACCTCATTTAAAATGTTGTTCTTTGAGCGACCAGCGAGATAGCCTGCTAGCATACAATCGATCGGAACTGCGCACACGTACGGTACCCCATAAGAAACTACGAAGATAATTCTTGCCGCCAGGCGACCAGCTACCATCCAGGCTCGTTGTGCGGATACCCCTTAGGGTATCCGTACAACGAGCCTGAATGGTAGCCTGGCTGGTCGCTGGTAGCCTATCTAGTAGAGTAAAACCGCTAGATACTCGCACGTCGAGCTTATAGATGGTAGCTTGTCATACGGAAATCAACCCGCGAAGTGTGCAGATGTGTGGTTAAAATGGATGATTCGAGTAGTGACAGTGATGATTTTTATTTATTAGAAAACAATGTTACAAAGTGGTTCTTACAACAGAAATCTGAAAAAAGGTTTACGGTACATTCTATTAATCAAAAAAGACAAGAATTTGGAGAATATCATCATTTATTCAATGTGATTATCCGGATCGTTTCTTCTCGTATTTGAGAATGAAGCGGAAAACTTTTTAGGGCAAACAGTACGAAGTTTTGCCTCCCGATATAAAAAATATCGACATTCTTTCAAACTAAATGAAGAAATTTCAAATTTTTCGAAATACTTTCTAGATTCAAGTCACTCTTTTCCAGGCATATATAATATAAACATTTCACATACAGCTCCGAAAAGTGAGAAACCAAATATTTTAGAGTACATAGAAATATAATAAAAATAACCCAGTCAATTCGTCAAATCATCAAACAGATGTAGGTACGGAATTCCCCAATATTTGACCACTTCTAGAGTAAATTTATGTTGTTAGCAAGCTCCTCATTTACATAGGTTAAAATTCGATAATACCAGTAATTATAATCTTTCAACTTCTTGATTTGTATGCCTTCTATGACCCTCACTGAACAATGCAAAAATTCATTCGCTTGAAAATGTAGTAGTACTATGAACCTGCTGTCGCAAACAATTCAATAACAATAGTGATACAAAAAACAAAGTAAAGTGTTTCTCATTTATATTTAAAAAATATATTATCACAAAGTAACGGACAAATCCATCCAATATCTAGTATTTCAGTTCTGAATACGAAATTGATATTAAATTTCTAATTAAGATCTACATTCATTTCTGCGGCAACACCATCTCATACCCATTTTGCACGCTGGTCGCTGGTAGCTGGTAGAATGTAAAATGTTGTTCTTCCAGCGACCAGCGAGGTAGCCCGCTAGCATACAATCGACCGGACCTTCGCGCACGTACGGTACCCCATAAGAAACTTCTTCTTCTTGAAGTGCCTATCCTCTGTGGATGTTGGCTATCACATTGGTCCAAATCACTCTGTTCACCGTCGCTCTGAATAGTGCTGTTGACGTTATTCCGGTCCATGTTCGCAGATTTCGCAGCCATGATATTCGTCTGCGTCCTGCTGACCTTCGACCCTCTATTTTTCCCTGCAGGATAAGTTGAAGAAGGCGGTATTTTTAACCTCGCATGACATGCCCAAAGTATTCCATTTTTCTGCGTTTGACATTTGGTAGGAATTCTAGTTGTCCACCGATGCGTTGCAAACGACACAGTATTGCAACGCATCGGTGGACATAAGAAACTACGAAGATAATTCTTGTAGCCAGGCGACCAGCTAGGCTACCAGCTACCATCCAGTCTCGTTGTAATTGAATTCAGAAATAAGCTTCTTCACCTAGCTTGTACATAAAGTACCGAAAAATCACGATATGTAAATGCGAGCAGTTAAAACAAATTTTCAATAGCGATGATGTATGGCACAGGTCCATGAAATTCTCAATTCCTTCTGTTTATCAATTGAATAAATTAGCCCATGGAAATCTAAATAATTTGATATTTAATGAATGAATGTGAAAATGACAATATTATCAATGATTTATGTGTTGTCTAAAGATTTCGAAGGTTCCAAATATTTAGTTTTCACTAGGATGGTTTCCATCATAGAAATCAAATTGAAACAAAAATATTCTTTTCGATATTTGCCAAACGAAATAGGAAATAAAATAGTGGTAGCTGAGTACAAAAAATTGTGAAAATCAAATAGCTTAAAATGATGAGATGCATTCGGAGAGTGTTGAATGAAATTTGCAATGTGTAAGTGAATTATGTTGATAATAACGAGATGCTATTTGGATGTTTCAAATATTTTTAGTCGTATTTTCCCCGAAAATACATACTTTCATTGTATCGATATACCTATATATATATATATATATATATATATATATATATATATATATATATATATATATATATATATATATATATATATATATATATATATATATATATACAGGGTGATTCATTAATACGTGTGAATATTTTAACGGGAGAATTTTGAGCCCAAAATATGAAGATCTAACCCAATTTGCTCATATAAAATATTTCTCCTTACTGAGTTACAGGGTGTTTTATTTCGATTATTAAAAATGAATTTTGTTCATTGCTTCAATGCTGCTTGATATTTCTTTATGATATTTGGCAGTAAGTTAAAGTAGTTTGGGACACATCAAATAATAGTAAAGAAGACTTTCTCGCTATCACCAGTGGCGTACGGCAGGGGCACGGGAAGAGTTCTCGTTTCCTAAATTCTACGCCACTGGCAGAATTATCATTTTAGTATAATTTTTCGATTCTCCTATATTTTCTCTGTAAATAAGGTATTCTTTTTTCGTAACGCTAGAGCCACTATTTTTCGAGATATTTAACGTTGAACATATGGCTGCACAATTCCTTTGATTTTTATGTACGAGTCATATCGGGTTTTTTGTCATACGATTGCATGTATTTAAATTGAAAAAAAAAATTATTAGGTATTTTTTTTATATTTATAATAATATTAACAAACAATTTAAAACATAACAACTACAAAAATATCCAGCGCTACATAAAAAAAGTTCAAAATAAATACTTAAATATGAAGATCTTTACAAATTTTGGAAGAATATCAAATTTATGAACAAAACTTAAAAACAATTTACAACAAATGTTCAATGTGATCTCCGTTTACCTCAATAAGTTTATTCATTCTTTCGTTGAACGATCTTCTAACTTTAAAAAATATATTTGGCTGATTCGCAATAAAATTAGCGGAATTTACAATTTGCTGCCATAGTTCCTGGCGAGTATTTATTGTTTGGGAGTATACCAGTGATTTCATATGCCCCCAGAAATAGAAATCTAATGGATTACAATCGGGACTTCGAGGCGGCCACGGAAATTCACTACCTCTGCCAATCCAACGATGAGGAAATTTATTATCTAGATAATTCCGCACTATTGATGTATAATGGGGTGGTGCTCCATCGTGCATGAACCACATGTCTCTTCTTTGGTTAAGTGGCAATTGTTCTAGCTCATCGAAAAGTTTAGTTTGTAGAAACTCCAAATACGAATTACCATTTAAATTTTCAGGTAGTTCATATGGACCTAACAAACGGTCTCCGAGTATACCGCACCAAACATTAATTTTAAACTCGCGTTGAAAATGTGACTCACAATATAAATGAGGATTTTCAGTATCCCAACTGTGGCTATTCCTCCAGTTAAATATTCCTCTCCGTGTACAAGTAGCTTCGTCGCTAAAGATAACATTTTCATAAAAGTTCAGATTTTCATTTTTTTATTTGCCATCGACTGAGCGAAATTCAATCTTGCAGGAAGATCTCTTGGTAATAAGTTTTGTACTGGAGTAAAATGGTAAGGTTTCAAATTTCCCTTTTTCAGTATTCTAAAAACTGTAGATTGGCTTACCCCAGTCATTGAAGATAAGCGACGAGTGCTAAGTTGTGGATTTTCTGCAATTCTCACTAATATGTCATCTTCCTGATCTACAGAAATATGTTTAGGTCGGCCCACATCACGTTTTGGCTTGAATTGTCCAGTCTCTCCTAATCTTCTAAAAATATTGCGAAAGGTTTGATGATTGGGCTGAACTCTATTTGGATACATTTCTCCATATCTTTGAGTAGCAGCAAGACAGGAATAATTTTCTTGTGCATAAACACAAAGCATATCGCGCATTTCAGTATTACAAAAAACATTAGGGCGCTGCATCTTCACTTAATCTGCTTTTAAAAAATTTATAACAGTCACAATCTTCATAGATAATATTGTCAACAACTGTCAGTTGTGACACCATCCTACTAGATCAAAATAATTATTTAAGACTTCCTCATATCTATTTTCAAATAAATGTGAACTGCATCTATTATGACATTAGACACATGCATAATAATTACTTAATTAACAATTCTATTACAAAAACACCAACATGATTGATACATAATTAAAATCAAAGTAATTATGCAGCCATATGTTCAACGTTAAATATCTCGAAAAATAGTGGCTATACTCCCAAACGAGAAATACTAGCCAGGAACTATGGCAGCAAATTGTAAATTCCGCTAATTTTTTTGCGAATCAGCCAAACATATTTTTTAAAGTTAGAAGATCGTTCAACGAAAGAATGAAAAAACTTATTGAGGTAAACGGAGAGCATATTGAACATTTATTGTAAATTGTTTTCAAGTTTTGTTCATAAATTTGATATTCTTCCAAAATTTGTAAAGAAGATCTTCATAATTAAGTATTTATTTTGAACTTTTTTTATGTAGCGCTGGATATTTTTGTAGTTGTTATGTTTTAAATTGTTTGTTAATATTATTATAAATTTAAAAAAAATACCTAATAATTTTTTTTTTCAATTTAAATACGTATCGTATGACAAAAAACCCGATACGACTCGTACATAAAAATCAAAGGAATTGTGCAGCCATATGTTCAACGTTAAATATCTCGAAAAATAGTGGCTCTAGCGTTACGAAAATAGAATACCTCATTTACAGAGAAAATATAGGAGAATCGAAAAATTATACTAAAATGACAATTCTGCCAGTGGCGTAGAATTTAGGAAACGAGAACTCTTCCCGTGCCCCTGCCGTACGCCACTGGTGATAGCGAGAAAGTCTTCTTTACTATTATTTGATGTGTCCCAAACTACTTTAACTTACTGCCAAATATCGTAAAGAAATATCAAGCAGCATTGAAGTAATGAACAAAATTCATTTTTAATAATCGAAATAAAACACCCTGTAACTCAGTAAGGAGAAATATTTTATATGAGCAAATTGGGTTAGATCTTCATATTTTGGGCTCAAAATTCTCCCGTTAAAATATTTACACGTATTAATGAATCACCCTGTATATATATATATATATATATATATTATATATATATATATATATATATATATATATATATATATGTATATATTATATAATATACCTATATATATATATATATATATATATATATATATATATATATATATATATATATATATATATATATATATATTTCGAAGGTTCCAAATATTTAGTTTCCACTAGGATGGTTTCCATAGAAATCAAATTGAAACAAAAATATTCTTTTCGATATTTGCCAAACGAAATATGAAATAAAATAGTGGTAGCTGAGTACAAAAAATTGTGAAAATCAAATAGCTTAAAATGATGAGATGCATTCGGAGAGTGTCGAATGAAATTTGCAATTTGTAAGTGAATTATGTTGAATATTTCCCTCCTGTCAAAAATCCCTTGTAAATAGAATGCAATTATCGAAAATTACAGCGATAATTGCATTGTAGAAAGCGAAAGAGCCCTGCGATAATTGCATTGTAGACCGATAATTGCATAGTAGCATAGTTCATATTACGGTTTTTGATGACAAGCTGAGAATTTATGAATTACTAACGTCAGTTTGACAAGTTGAAAGTTTATTCGGGAAATATTCCCCCAAATTACACTCGTGCATCAAAATAACCGGATAATTTCGCATTCCAGCGTGTTGTCTTTAAAAAACTGCATTCGGTCATTTTCATATTTTGGAGAAAGAGCCCTCCACCTTCGGTGTCGGGCTATTTCTCCAAAAATGAAAATGAACTCATGCAGTTTTTTGACAACACGCTGTCATGCAAAATTATCGGTTATTTTGATGCACTTGTGCAATTACTTACGATAATAACGAGATGCTATTTGGATGTTTCAAATGTTTTTAGTCGTATTTTCCCCGAAAATACATACTTTCATTGTATCGATATACCTATATATATATATATATATATATATATATATATATATATATATATATTTATATATATATATATATATATATACATATATATACATATATATATACATATATAAATAATATATACATATATATATATATATATATATATATATATATATATATATATATATATATATATATATATATATATATATATATATATATATATATATATATATATATATATATATATATATATATATATATGTCATCCAAATGAGCTGAAATTTGATATCTGAAGTTGCTCACGGGGCAGAACGAAACCATCAAAATATGGTTAAATTTTTCCAAAAGCCACCAATTTTACGGAGATATTTCTTGTTTTTTCGTGGTTTTAGAAAAATTGCCAAACTCTACAGCTTCTACAGATTGAGTTAGAGGGACGGAGTTTGGTAGGTATACTCAGTTTATGTTGAATTTCGTACGTGAATTGAATTCATGTTGAGGTACGTTCCTTCGTAGGTTTCAACTATTTTTCTCAACCACGATGCACTTTGCGATTTTTTTTTGAAAAAATTTATTATTTTCAACTTTTTTAATCGCGTTGCTATCTAAGCGTTCAAAATATAATCTGTTAGAATAGCATCTCTACGCGATGCATTTCGCGCGAAAAATACGACCTTAGTGATGGAGCTCTGCTGCTGCTCACGAGTTTTTTTTCATTATTTATTATTCCATCAATGCAAGTTAGTTTTTGTGAATACTTTTACATTCTATATGTACCGTATTGCAACTTCTCAACCGCTCATTTTGTTCTTCAATTCATCTCACGCTTGTGATTCATTTAATCCACATATAAGAAATATATGTATATATATATATATATATATATATATATATATATATATATATATATATATATATATATATATATATATATATATATATATATATACAGGGTGTCCCGTGAATAACACGCCAGAGCCTTCAGGTAAATCGGATAACATCAACATGACCTTTGTAAAAGTTTTCTGGTTTTCATGTTTTTTTGAAAAATCTATACTTTTTCGCCAATTTCTCGCCTGTTTTGAATATAAATAACTTATGTTTCTTTTTTCTTATGGTATCATCAATAGTGGGTTGAGACAATAGACCGATCATTTCATTAAAAACTAGCTCGCTTACCTTAAAAAAAAATTAAGTTATTTCAATTCAATTTAAATCCGAAAACCTTATCTACATTTTGACTATTTACTGTGAAAAAATATTTTACCGGACTGAAGCAGCAAATGATTTTAAAAACTAGCCCATTTAATGCTCTTTCGAATATGGTACAACATTTTGTGGTTTTTCTCTTTCAAAAGTCTAAAAATTCCAATTTTTGTCATTGAAATCGAACTACTTGCGAAATACTTCAAATAAAAAG
>JARQZK010002969.1:105000-112500 GCA_030704885.1 Cynegetis impunctata
AATAAAAAGTGAATATCTTGTGTTTCCTCCCCTATTCCTTATAACCGATTGACATCGACGACCCAGACTTTGAACCAGACGTCTAATTTTTGCTTGATCTACATCTGTCCATATTTTCCTGTTAATGTTTTCTACGTCATCCAAGGAGGTAGGTTGATGATCTCTAAGCTGCCTACCCATTTGTTCCATAAATGTTCAATAAGGTTAAGGTCTGGACTACGTGGAGGCCAATCAAGAGTCTCAATATTCACCTGATTTAGATAATTTTGTACTATTCTTGCAGTATGTGGTATGGCATTACCTTGCATAAGTATAAAATTATCTCCAATATAACCAGCCATAGGGACCACATGCTCTGACGAAATTTCCTCAATATACCTTTCGCTATTTAAAGGTGCTCCGCGCGAGGACACGATGTCTGTTCGAGCTGTCAAAGGAATTCCGCCCCAAAACATCACAGAGCCTCCATTGAATAACTCGGTTCGCCGAATAATACATAGTCAATAACGTTCGTTTGGCCGTCGAATAACTCTTGAGCGTCGGTCGTTGCTGTAGAGACAAAACCTCACCTCATCAGTGAACAAAACTCGTTCCTAATCTTCAGCAGTCCAGTTCACATGTTTCCTAGCAAATTGAAGTCTTGCTCGGATATGGTTTGCATTTAACCGCGGTCCTGTTACTGGAATTCTGAACCTTAAAGTCCTTTCTGACAGACGTCCCCTTACATAATACACACTTACGTGGGTATTATGAGCATTATTCAATTGCACCTGTAGATACCTTGATGTCACAAAACCTTGTCTCAAAGCGTTCAAATACAAAAACCGATCATGAATAGCTGTTGTTCCTCGGGTTCTTCCTCGTCCACGCCGCCTATTATGGTCATTGGTTTCTTCAAGATGGCGAAACATGCGTAATATTGACGAATGAGTAACACCCAGTCTGTTTCCTACAGCACGGTAACTCATTCCTTCCTGGATTAATGTTGCTGCCATCACACATTCATCTCTAGATAAATTTGTTTGACGCTCCATATTCAATGATGACGCCAAATACAGAAAAATTACAAACTTAGTTCAAATGACAGCTCAAAAATGTAACCGCAGATAGTGACGCGCCTTGGTTTTCCATAGCTGATTCAGATTATCATGACGGTAAAACACTTCTTGTAATCTGGCAAACTTGAATTTAAAAAAAATGCTGTGAAAAGATGGGGCTATTTTTTGACTTAGATATAGTAGGGGAGCCCAAGCGGGGATTTTGGGATTTACTCGAACGCGACAGAATAACATATTGGGGGAAACCTTGCACTCTGTTGAGTATCCCCACCATACATGAACCCTCAATATAGGGGCGTTCGTCTATGGCAGCCGATCAGATTAGTAAAAAAAATCCATCGTTCGAAAAACTCGAGCGCGTCAGATTAAGGCAAGGTGAGTTAATTACTTGCAGAAGAGTATGCATTTCACTAATCTGACGATTTGCACGTGTCATAAGGAAATAAGAGACTAAAAATATTGCAAAAAGAAAACGTCACTTTGACATTCTCGAGCACGGTTAAATTTTAATTTTAATTTTGAAGGAAATGTCACGATTTTTTTTGCATTTTTGAATATCGGCGATGAGTTTTGGTCTCGTACGGTCACCCCCACCATGCAAATCGGCATATTAACTTACCTTCGTTATCAGAGACGATGTAGGGTGTATAAGCTATTAATATCTGACGCGCTCGAGTAAATCTATATAACGATTTTTTTTTTACATTTTTGAAGATCTGCACACGTTTTCCGCCCCAGTGAAATGGCATACATCATATAACCTTTTTTCGTTTTAGCATCTAATCTTCACAACCCAAAAAGGCCCCCTGACGCTCGAGTGAATCCCCATTTAGCATCTCGGGCTCCTCTACTAATAGACCCCAAATACTGTTGATGGGAATTCCCACAGAATGGTACGAAAATTGTGCATGAAACTAGTTTATCTTTAAACACCCCCTATATGCCTAAAACTCTAATTTGATATGTTTCTCTTTTCATCACGTCGTTTGAAGATTTAAGCAAAAAACAATTATCTTAATCGAGTCAGCAGTTCGCGAGAAAATTAACTTCGAATTTGACCAAAATTTCAGTGGTACAATATTTTTGATGCGAAGTGTATATATATACAGGGTTGCGATAAAGTATGGAACCAAGTAAATATCTTTCGAACGAAAAGGAGAATATTTATGAAGTTTTGCAGGTAAGTCCAATGGCACAGAATGCATCTGATGTATAATTTTTTGGTGATAATATACTTCCGGTTGTACCGGCAATAGACCCTAAGTCGCTTATTTTAAACCGGATACCCTATATATTATTACATTTTTGGATTCTACTTAAGATTCTAGGTAGATTTTATGCATCATGTCCTATACCTAAGTCTAAGCGTTTTTGACATATTTAGGTTTATATGTCAAAAACGACGATTGCAAGCACTAATATAATTATCAATTGTTCCTATAAGCAAGCCTTTTTTACTTACTTTGGGTTAGATTCCTTGTTGAATAGGACCTACTTTAATAGATTTTGTATAATATTTGGATAACTAATCATACAGAGTGTTCAAAAACTAAGATCTAAAATGAGATTGAGAAAACTGACAAAAATCAATTTTTTCATGGGAGAAACCCCCCATTTTTCTTATTTTGTAGTATAAAGCATTTAAAAAGAAGTTTTCTATAATTCGTTCAATAGTATTTGGTGATGGTTTTTGTTTATGAGGATATCGGGTCGCAAATGTATCACATGTTCTTGAAATAACTTTATCACATTGTCTATACATAATGAATAAGTTTAAATAATCTTCGTTTGTATAATTTAACAGGGGTGCCATTACGATGATTTGAAATGTCGAATACGATCGTGGCTATCCTAGATCTAATTGTTTAATGATTAAATGCAAAATCGTCATATAAAAATATTAAATTGGCAATATTTCGAAAGCTTCAAATTTTAGTTATAGATATCCTTGTACAAAGTTACCTTCTTTTTCTTCTTTTCGAATGCTTAATACTACAAAATAAGAAAAATGCGAGTTTTCATTTGAAAAAATTGATTTTTGTCAGTTTTCTCAATCTCATTTTAGATCTTATTTTTTGAACACTCTGTATGATTAGTTATCCAAATATTATACGAAATGTATTAAAGTAGGTCCTTTTCAACAAGGAATCTAACCCAAAGTAAGTAAAAAAGGCTTGCTTATAGGAACAATTGAAAATTATATTAGGGCTTGCAATCGTCGTTTTTGACATAAAAACCTTATGTCAAAAACGCTTAGATTTAGGTATAGGACATGATGCATAGAATCTGCCTAGAATCTTAAGTAGAATCCAAAAATGTAATAATATATAGGGTATCCCATTTAAAATAAGCAACTTAGGGTCTATTTCCGGTACAACCGGAAGTATATTATCAATAAAACATCATACGTCAGATGCATTTTGCGCCATTGGACTTACCTGCAAAATTTCATAAATATTCTCCTTCTCGTTCGAAAGATATTTACTTGGTTCCGTACTTTATCGCAACCCTGTATATATATATATATATATATATATATATATATATATATATATATATATATATATATATATATATATATATATATATATGGTGCTTCAATAGTGATTGAAAATCTCATTACAATACGTTCCACGTCAGTTGAAAACCCTCTTCAGTAATATTCGAATTAGGTTGAGGTTAAACTTTACAGAGTATTCCCTTCTTGACTCACGTTTTTCACAGAAATTCCAATGATGTGACGACTGAAAACGTTTTCATTGTTATCTTCCGTAGGAGAATATATAGAAATTCCATTTTTCATCAGTTGCGTAAAAGCTTTTTATATAATAGAGAAAACCCTGTGCTTGTTTAAATATCTTGTTTATCGTCTCAACGATTATGAAAATTGAGTAACAAATTTTTCTATCATGGAATGAGTATCTGTCTTCATCAGGAAAACCAGTGATTAGGCGGGATACTTTATTTATTCGATAACTTGTGAAAATTTCTTTTATAAGAAACTATGAAAATCTTAGGATGAAAGGTAACAGGAAAGAATATTCATCATAAGTACATCCGATTAAACTTGTCTCAACTCACAACGAAGTTCCACGGACACACATTCTTCCCCTACAGAATATGGTCAATACTCAATGTCGGAGTGAAGACCTTCCAAATATATCAGCGGGAACCAACTATTCAAGTATTACCGACAAATATATATATATATATATATATATATATATATATATATATATATATATATATATATATATATATATTATATATAAATATTATATTATATATTTAAATTAATATATATATATTTATATATATATATATATATATATATATATATAAAGGGTTTTTCAATAAGAGCGGGTAGATGTTGGCAGCCTGTGGCGGCTATGTTGTTCTGGCGGCGACTGTCAAATCTGTTGTTTATTATTCAGTCCCTTATGCCAAATTACAATGACAAGTTACACTATTGAGCAGCACGCCCAAATGATAAAACTTGATTACCAAAATGAGTGTTCGTTAGTGCAAACGTTGCGCTCATTGCGCCCATTTTACGGCAGACGCGGTGTCCCTTCACAGTCGACTCTTCAACGTTTAGTGGCCAAATTCGAGGCGAGTGGTTCGGTAAATAATCAACCAACACCAGTACGTCGCAAAAAAGCTAGATCGGCTGAGAACATCGCCGCTGTCCGTGAAAGTGTGCAGGAGAACCCGAGGCAGTCAATTCCTCGCCGTTCACAAGAACTCGGCCTTTCAAAAATTTCAACATGGCGAATTTTGCATCGGAACTTGGGACTGCACCCCTACCAGATTCAAATGACACAAGAGATCAAAGTAACCTACCATAGACAACGCCGTTTGTTCGCTGCCTGGGTTTAGGAGCGTTTGGAAGAGGATCTCATTTTTGGCCGAAAAATTATCTTCAGTGACGAAGCGCATTTTTGGATGAATGAGTATGTGAACAAACAGAATTGCCGTATATGGGACGACGCCAACCCACACGAGGTGCATCAGGTGGAAATGCATCCACAAAAAGTTACTGTGTGGTGCGGATTGTGGTCCAGTGGAGTCATTGGTCCGTACATTTTTGAAAACGACATTGGTGAGGCAATCACCGTCGACGGAGAGCGTTACAGAACGATGTTAATGAAATTCTTCTATCCCAAATTGAACGATATGGACGTGGACGACATTTGGTAACAGCAGGACGGCGCTACATGCCATACAGCGAACGCCTCAATGGACATTCTGCGTGAACGCTTTGAGGATAGAAATATCTCTCGGAGAGGTGACGTGAATTTGCCACCAAGATTGTGCGATTTAACCCCGTTAGACTTCTTCTTGTGGGGTTTTCTGAAGTCTCAAGTCTACGTCAATAAGCCTCAATCGACCGATTCCCTCAAACTCAACATAACGCATGCCATCACACAAATTCAGACTGATCTATGCGGCAGAGTTATTGACAATTAGACCAATCGTATACGTGCCACCGTGAGAAGCCGCGGCCGATATTTAAACGATGTCGTATTCCATACGTAATGGCATACATGGTTCTTTCGAATGAAAAAAGAATTTCGTTAATATCTCACACACAGCTTGTTTTATTTCATTTCAACATCTACCCGCTCTTATTGGAAAACCCTTTATATATATATATATATATATATATATATATATATATATATATATATATATATAATATATATTTTTCTACGACCGTGCGTTTTAACCCACTTTCCCGCATGCATTTTAGTTTTGGAAGTGTCACTTTCCCGCACTAGTGCGGGAATGGAATAGCGCGGGATTTTTCCCGCACGCTTTTATTATTCGTTATTTTTCGTTATTTTTCGTTATTTTTCGTTATTTTTCGATAGTCTGTTACAACTCAAATTAGGCACAGAATTTGTAACAGACTATCGAAAAAGACAATTTGTACAAATAAAAGAAACTTGAGGTCATTCTTGGTCAATAACAAAGAAAATTCTAACATCGGAGAAAACAGTGGTATTTACAAAATATTTTGCGATGAATGTCCTGCTTTCTATATTGGACGGACAGAAAGGAATATAAATATTCGTGTTGAAGAACATAAAAAGTCAATTTTACAAAACAAAAATACCACTGGCTTCTCTGAACATTGTATAAAATTCAATCACTTCCCGGATTTCAACAAAACCAAATTGTTACATTCAGGTAACAAAGGAAAACGCCTTGACCTTCTTGAAATTCTCGAAATAAGTTCCGCCCATAATAGTCAATTACCCCTTGTAAACGAACAAATTGATTTTCAGGTATCGCCTTTGCTTTTGTCTGTTTTATAAATTACGATGCAATACTCTCCTCCGTAGTCAGTCTTGATAATGAGTTCATAACTCGAAACATGTCGACTTTTCGTTACTGCTAAATACAGTATCTAAATATTTTTTATATTGTGAAACATAAGCCAAGTGTTTTCATTTTAAAGTTTATACTTTATTATATATATATATATATATATATATATATATATATATACACATATATATATATATATATATATATATATATATATATATATATATATATATATATATATATATATATATATATATATATATATATATATATATATATATATATACATATATATATATATATATATATATATATATATATATATATATATATATATATGAGTGTGTATGTGTATGTATGTGGAGGGTGCTCCACACATGTGGATTTTCATCGGCCCAATACCAGCAATTGTGTCTGTTGACATAGCCATTCAAGGAAAATGTGGATTTTTCGCTAAAGCAAACATTTTTCAATCGACTTGGCTACTTTCGCAATTGAAGTATTAGGATCAATAGCAAAATTACGAAGAACTGCGTTGCCTCGTCCAGAATTCTTATATAGCTGACGAATTTTTGTATAGCACACCCACCCAGCCGTGTCAAATTTTCGTACTAAATCAAATACATACTGGTGGCTCGCATGTTTACCAGGGTGTCTAGCGTTGAAAACGGCTGATGTCCTACGAGTACATTTTTACATCCGTAAATAATCAGTAAAATGATAAAGCACTTGCGTTTCATATTATTTTACTGTTCTGTAGTTTTGGAATGTCATAAAAAAAGAGGTAAACAAGCAGGTGTTTTTAGAAGTACATATGCATTTGTAAACATTAAAATATGTGTTATTTTGTCAAATTGAAAAAGAATGACGTCAAAATGTACAGATTAAAATGATATATCTTTAGACCCCCTGTCTCATTTAACAAATTTTGGGGTGTTAGCTCTGGTGGTTAGGGGGTTAAAGGGACGGAGTCCAGTTTTACGTAAAAAACGTTCCCACTCTATAAATTTGTTGACATGTTTCAGTGATTTTCACAAATGTGTCTGTTTTTACGTAGATAACACGGGTGGCGAATTTTGAAATGAAAGCTCGGTATTTATATATATAT
>JARQZK010002969.1:117500-140000 GCA_030704885.1 Cynegetis impunctata
TCGTCTTCCATATATTCCTCATTTAAGTAATAAAATATCACATATTTTAAATCCACACGATATTAAAGTAGCCCACACTGCACAAAATCAAATAAAACAAATATATTCTAAATTAAAATTGAAACACCTCTTCTACAAAAATCTCATGTTGTTTATAGTATACCCTGTAATAATTGTAATAAATCATATATAGGACAAACTTTTCAAAATTTAGAAGAAAGATTAAAAGCACACAAATATACCAAAATACAAACCACAGCACTAATCAAACATAAAACCAATGAGAATCATAGTTTCAACTTCAATAGCAATATCCAACAATCAAATATTTTACACCTATTTTGTACATTACGTGGGTGAAGGTTTCTGTAGTTCCTTTCCCATCTAATATCAACAGACTGTTGATATTGGACTAAATAGCACGTAATTAATAACTGAAGACGGCCACAGCCGTAATAAAAAAAATTTGAAAAAAAAGATAATGTATATGTATATGTATATGTATATGTATATGTATATGTATATGTGTATGTGTATGTGTATGTGTATGTGTATGTGTATGTGTATGTGTATATGTATATGTATATGTATATGTATATGTATATGTATATGTATATGTATATGTATATGTATATGTATATGTATATGTATATGTATATGTATATGTATATGTATATGTATATGTATATGTATATGTATATGTATATGTATATGTATATGTATATGTATATGTATATGTATATGTATATGTATATGTATATGTATATGTATATGTATATGTATATGTATATGTATATGTATATGTATATGTATATGTATATGTATAATGTATATGTATATGTATATGTATATGTATATGTATATGTATATGTATATGTATATGTATATGTATATGTATATGTATATGTATATGTATATGTATATGTATATGTATATGTATATGTATATGTATATGTATATGTATATGTATATGTATATGTATATGTATATGTATATGTATATGTATATGTATATGTATATGTATATGTATATGTATATGTATATGTATATGTATATGTATATGTATATGTATATGTATATGTATATATATATGTATATGTATATATATATATGTATATATATATATATATATATATATATATATATATATATATATATATATATATATATATAAGTATAGTAAAAAGACCAACATCCGGATACCGTAAATAATCCGGATTCGATTCTGATTTAAAAAAAAGGTGAACATAAATTTCAAAAAAATCTGAATATTTCGTCCATAGCTCGACTTAGATAATGGGAATCTTTCCTTTGAATATTACGACAGAGACATTCACCTCCGGTATAGACGGCAGTGTTACCATCTCTTGAAAATACTTTCAAGGAGCAATTTATAATTTTAATAATTATTGTAACATAACATAGTTGCTTTAGACGGATTAAACATAATAAACTTATAATAAATCTGAAACAGATATTTCCAACGAAACATATACATTGTTTATATGGTTTGTTGAAAATATCTCTTTGCTATTTATTTATTATATATTATGTTTAAACTTTCTAAATCAACTATGTGATGTTACTAGTCTCAATATAATTATATATGAAACACGTTCTTATTCTCCTGCTAAAGACGAATCCGAGGACGAAACACTGTTTTATATTTTACCAAACAATGAAATTTCCACATCAACATGAATTTTAGACAGTCTTTCATCTTGTCCTGATTGAATTTTTCTATTTATTTATCAAATCATTTTTTCCGACTGGATTATCGTGGGAATTTTGCATTTATTTAATTTTATTATGCAATGTCTTTATTCTACTGTATAATACATATAACTAACTTCCACAACCAAAAAATATATGAACTTAAAATATAGGAAATAACAAATTTGTTATTCTCAAGCGACTATAGTTCTTTTTATAATTTATGCTATCATTTCGCAAAAAATCTACGCATTATAGAATTCGTCCTTGACTTGCTAAAATAATGGAAAACTTCATTATATCAATTTACTATTCGAAATAATTTCCTGGATAAATACTTATCATATAACGAAGCACAATGTAGAGAAAATTATTTTATAGTCGTGATAATTGACACATTATACGTTTTGAATAAACAGCGTTCTCATAGATTTGATGGAAATGCATCTCAATTGGTAATTACTCGAACCACACTAACAATTTTATGTTTGTGGAGATTGAAGTAATTCATTTTCGCCATGGGGAATCACATCAGTAGCACACTTGTCATATAATCGCCAAGGTTTTTTCATGAATAACTATTGTTACTTTTTCAAATTATTGAATGCTCGGAAACTAATTCAATTACATAAATGGGATAACCAATATATGTGATAAAATGGAATTTGTTTTTCCTAACCAATTTATACGTGAGATAATGGTTACAGAAAAAACGTTTGAATTTTTCGCATTATGTAAACAAATTTTCAATTGCGTTGAGATAACGGATGATTTATACATCATACATGCATCATGAAAGGAAAAAACTGTAAACAATTAGTCCTGAGTTATGCAATAACTTTGTCAACATCTGATTTAACATTAAATCTGTAGATAATAGTTATTTCTGTTGACCTTTGGTTTCATGTATTAGAGGTAAACTCTCTGGATAATGCCTCTTTTTTAATTTCTTCGACTTCTAAGTTTTTTGGCAACGGACAGCAAAACATTCCCTTCGCGCTTTTCAGTACTAATGTAATATATATATATATATATATATATATATATATATATATATATATATATATATATATACCGGGTGTACATGAGTGATGGGCCACCCCTATAACTTTTTAATGTATTCTTCGATTTTATTGAAATTTGGGTGGTTTATCTCAGACATAATTTTGAATTTTTTCACATACACAAATCAAACCGAACGTGGGACCTTGGCAAAATCAATTAACGAAAAGAAGAGAACAAGTGATAATGACTCGACTACGCCTAGGACACACTAAGCTCACACATGAATACTTGCGGTCTAGACAAAATGAACCAACTTGTGATATGTGCGGAGCTCAACTAACAGTGAAACATATTATAGTGCAGTGCCCTTTACTCCAAATTCAAAGAGACACATTCAACATATCCTCTAACTTAAAAGAAATGTTACTTTATAGTAATAGTAACAAAATCATTGTATTTTTGCAAAACTTAGATTTAATTAGGAAATTATAAATATTATGTATCAACTCCACCGCCTATAATCCAAAGGGTTAGTGCGGTTATTTGAAATAAAAAAATAAAAAAATCAATATGGCTGACTTCCGGTTTCACAGAAAACGATATAAAAATTTAAATGGAACACCCTATATATTTTCACATATTTTAATTCTAAGGCTTCAAATACATACATTCCATCTGTCAAATGTCAATTCTAGCGCCGTTTCAATTTTGTTTTTTTTATCGTAGATGGCTGCGACGTCGTCTAAATCATAGACAATTGATTTAAAATATCGCCCAAAGTAATAATTTTTCAAAAAATTCATTTTCGTGGAGTTTGTTAACGATTAAATTCTTTTTCGAACCAAATCTCAGTTTCTTAAATAGTAACATACATGGGCCACCCGGTATATCAAAAAACTCCTTCAAATTCCTTTAAAATGAATAACACATCAGTTTTCTCAATTCCTAAATAACGAAGTAATTATTAAAAATCTTATTCTCATTAGTTCCCTTTGCTCCTGAGACCGACCTTGTTTACGAAATATGAAAAAAAAATTTGACAGATGGAATGTATGTATTTGAAGCCTCAGAATTAAAATATGTAAAAATATACAGGGTGTTCCATTTGAATTTTTAATTTTTATATCGTTTTCTGTGAAACCGGAAGTCAGATTCTGTATGTGAAAAAACTCAAAATTATGTCTGAGATAAACCACCCAAATTTCAATAAAATCGAAGAATCCATTAAAAAGTTATAGGGGTGGCCCATCACTCATTTACACCCGATATATATATATATATATATATATATATATATATATATATATATATATATATATATATATATATATATATATATATATATATATATATATATATATATATATATATATATATATATATATATATATATGTATATACAGGGTAGCGAGAAAGTCTGGCAACCAGCTATTTTCTCTGAAACTATCAAAGATATAATTATCAAATTATAGAGTTATTAACGCGATTGCATTTTGCGTTTTTTAGGGGATCCGTCAAAGTTTAGTGACGTCACCATTCAGTGTACCGCCGCCATCTTGAATTTTTTTAAATGGCAACGTAGGTCGAGTGATATATCGTAGAAAAGCTTATTTCTTCCTCTTTTCAAAAATACTAAATAAGTACAACATTACCTAAAAAATACAAGAAACAAGTGTCGAAAACTTAAAATATTCAATTTTTCAACACATATCATATAACAAAAGAATTAACTAGAATAATAACACATAATCAACAGTTTCTTTATGAAAAGTGCTCAAAGTGTTGGCCACCTGTTTCTTGGCAATAATACAATCTGTCTTGGAAGCGTCGAATGGAATTGTTGATAATTTCTGGAGAAATTCCTTGCATTTCAAGACGTATGCGATCTTTCAAATCGTCTATGTTTGTTGGTCTGTTAACATACACGCGGTCCTTCAGGTATCTCCATAAGAAGAAATCAAGTGGACTCAAGTCGGGAGATCTTGCTAGCCACTCAATTATACCTCCTCGACCAATCCATCTCTGAGGGAAAGTTATATCCAAACATTGCCTAACGTTTTTATCAAAGTGCGCGGTGCACCATCCTGTTGGAAATATACATTCATATTTGGAAATAGAGCAGTAATTTCAGGTATAATTTGATTCAGTAGAAGATATTTTTCACCAGTATGAGCTATAAAAAATGGACCAATGATATGGTTTTTCACCAAACCAGCCCATACATTAACTTTCTGTGGGTATTGTGTATGGGTCTCATCCATCCATTGGGGATTATAATCTGACCAATACCGGCAATTATGTCGATTAATAGTGCCGTTTAGACAAAATGTAGCTTCATCACTGAATACAAGTGAATCTAAGAAATTATTTTGATCACCAATTTTCTCTAGAACCGTTTCACAAAACTCTAATCTTCGATCAAAATCATCCTCAGCTAATTCTTGGTGGTTTTTAGTTTTGTATGGATGGAACTGTATTTTGATGCAAAATTGTTTGTACCGACTTCCTGCTAATATCACGATTTCTTGCCAAATCATACGTAGATGTTTGATGATTTTGTTGAACATCTGCTAGGACGTCTAAAGTCTTATCTTCGTTAGTTGCAGTTTTTGGTCTGCCAGACCTTGGGCGATCCTGTACGCTACCGGTTTCATTAAATTTATTTAATATTCTGGAAACTGTTGATTTACGTATGGGGGCATGTTGAGGATTCAAATCATTGAACAAATGACTTATTTCTTCATATGTACGTTTTTTATCGCCATATCCAATTAACATTAGTATCTGGATCCTTTCTTTTTCTGATAAGTACACCATTCTTAATTTACTTCTCACAAATACAACTCAAACACTGCATGCATCAAATACCAAGATTAAATCAATTTACTTTTTGAAAATATGATTTAAACACTGCTGTTATCAAATAAAAAGACTCTGACATTTGACAGGTGAATTTTGACATATTTTTTCATTGCTTACTACTGTTTTTTTTATTAACCGTATACCAGTGACGAACCAGCAATCTTCCAAAATATAGAGAAATTAACACACATATCTGCAATGTTATACGATACTTTCTGAGTAATGTGGTACTTGTTCTATATTTTTGGAAAGAGGAAAAAATAAGCTTTTCTACGATATATCACTCGACCTACGTTGCCATTTAAAAAAATCTAAGATGGCGGCGGTATACTGAACGGTGACGTCATCTGACTTTGACAGGTCCTCTCAAAAACGCAGAATATATTCCCGTTAATAACCCTAAAATTTGAAAATTATAACTCTGATCGTTTTAAATAAAATCGCTTGTTGCCGGACTTTCTCGCTACCCTGTATATATATATATATATATATATATATATATATATATATATATATATATATATATATATATATATATATATATATAATCTTTTGATAATTATTAGCAATAACGGCTGCTTCCATATAAGCGTACTATACCGATAATTCTACTCCACTTCTTTAATGTTTTCCCATAACTAATTTCTTTGTTGTTAGATAAATAGTACCCTATTATTATTATTTTCAAACATTACGTAGGTAAAGGTTTCTTTGGTTTCCCTTACCATCTAATAATAACAATTTCGAATATTAATATTAGACTGAATAGCATATACAAAGCAACCCTGTTTTATTCAATTTTTTCAAATCAATAAATGTCAAAGAAATTTCAATTACGAATATCATAGTGAGGCGTCAATTTTTTAATAAAATCGAGTTTTTTAAGATTCAACCAGCCTGTTATTGCTAATAATTATCAAAAGATTAAAAATAGATCACAGGCAACAACAATTCGAATAAATAATTAAATATTGCAAGCTGAAAATATGGCAATGATCCTAAACTTAAGCTGAGAGTTTTAAACTGTAAGTACCTTTATTTAAAAGATTTGAAATTCTAAATAGATAAAAAATCTCATTAAAAACGGCTACTTCCATATAAACGAACTATACCGATAATTTTTGCTTTACTTGTTTAATATTTTCCAAAACTAATTTTCTTTTTTAATGTTAATTTACTCTTTCTGAGATCTCTCGGATGGAATTAATCGCCTCCGTGGCAAAGTTTGACCTAATCTCCCATACCGGAGAGTTCAAACAATAAACCACAAATAAGTGATTTTCTTCCATAACAGAGGATTTTATTATAAAAATTTCATTAAAAACGGCCCACTTCCATATAAACGAACTATACCGATAATTTTTGCTTTACTTGTTTAATATTTTCCCAAAACTAATTTTCTTTTTTAATATTGATTTACTCTTTCTGAGATCTCTCGGATGGAATCAATCGCCTCCGTGGCAAAGTTTGACCAAATCTCCCATACCGGAGAGTTCAAACAATAAACCACAAATAAGTGATTTTCTTCCATAACAGAGGATTTTATTTATTAAACTATTTTCATCTCCAAATTTTCAATCCAATACTTAGCTACGCCGTTCTGATGAGGACCAAAGAGTCCGAAACACGTGTCAACGGCTGCTTCCATATAAGCGTACTATACCGATAATTCTACTCCACTTCTTTAATGTTTTCCCATAACTAATTTCTTTGTTGTTAGATAAATAGTACCCTATTATTATTATTTTCAAACATTACGTAGGTAAAGGTTTCTTTGGTTTCCCTTACCATCTAATAATAACAATTTCGAATATTAATATTAGACTGAATAGCATATACAAAGCAACCCTGTTTTATTCAATTTTTTCAAATCAATAAATGTCAAAGAAATTTCAATTACGAATATCATAGTGAGGCGTCAATTTTTTAATTAAATCGAGTTTTTTAAGATTCAACCAGCCTGTTATTGCTAATAATTATCAAAAGATTAAAAATAGATCACAGGCAACAACAATTCGAATAAATATATATATATATATATATATATATATATATATATATATATATATATATATATATATATATATATATATATATATATATATATATATATATAGAGCTATTCAAATTCGAGTCGATAACGGTAAGAGATAGAGGGTTGGTTATATGAATTTAAAATATCTGACCTTTCTTTAGTTCTGGAGGTATACATCAGGAAATATCGAAAATTTATATTCTTCTTTTGCCTAGGTATATCTTTTTATTTTATGAAGATTTTTTCTAAATTCTGCCTCTTGTCCAAGGCAACTTTATGTAGCATTCCCAAATATCTGAATAAAATGTATATACAGGGTATCGTACACATCGGGTCACCCTCAAATTTTCATTTTCAAATACGGACCTGTATTTTTTTAAACATTTTTTCAAAAGCAAAGAGTCATGTTTCACAGTGGCGTTTTATTTTCATCTAAATCATAACGTGTTTTGGAATTATTGAGCTAATACTAGGCATTCTATACGTTATTCTATATTTTTTTGAATAACAGCTGAAATTTTGAAAAATGTTGAAATTTTACTGGTAATAGTTTAATATTTCTGAAACACTCTGTATTTCAGATGAAAATACTACAACAATATGATACATGAATCCTGGCATTCAAAAAAATTCAATCAAAAATACAGGTCCGTATTTCAAAATTAAAAGTTGAGAGTGGCTCAATTTATACGATACCCCGTATATAATTTTTATTCAGATATTTGAATAGCCTACAAAAATTTGCAATGGCAAAGTGACAATTTGTTTGAAAAATACTCTTAAAATAAAAAGATATAGGCAAATGAAGAATTTCGAAATTTTCGATTTTTCCTATATACCCATACAGAAGTCCTCACTTTTCTTCCTCACATCAGGGAGGAAAGACGTATTTTCCTCCCTAGGGAGGAAAAGTACTTCTCCTTCTCACTTTGAATATGTAGGATGCAGTGCTGTGACATTAAACATAAATTCGTTATTTTTGCTATAAATAAAGTTTCAAAAAAGGTTCAATTTAGAGTAGACGGAAAAATCATATGCATTACCCTGAAGTAAAGTGCCTTTTCCTCTCTTGGATGTTTACTGCCATCCGCTTCGCGTCGGGCAGTAACCTACATCCTACGAGAGGAAAAGTGGCACTTTGCTTCCTAGTAATGCAGATATAGCTATTTGGGTGCCTCCAATCTTGGAATCTTGTCTACTCTTCCAAAATTATAGTATTTTCCGGACTTGCTCATAACATAATGTTATAAGCTTGGATTAAATTCAATTCATATAATCTTATTTAACCATCACGGATTATTTAATATACCCCCATTACAACTTGAAAATTTGCATTATTTATTGATTTAGAGTAGATAATTATTTCAAAAGCGATAATATGATTAGTAACAGTGATAGTATATTATCTTCATAATTTTTTTACGCAAAAAAGAAATCACTCACCTGTTTTATGGATGTAACATCGATGAGACATCAAACATCTTAAAAAATGTTCTAACGTTTGGTATACAGAAGAAATGGAAGTCAAGGTGGAATAAATGGCACTAAATACTTAACGATTGTTGGAGGAAAGACTTTATTAAATAGTGACATTTTGGTTGTTTTCTGTCAATCTGACATATTTAATATTATTATGAAAGTCTATAGAGCTAAAAATGTCCAAACACTGAATAATAACTATTCATAGAAAGCCCATATATTTATAATGTGTATATAATAGTTTTATTCTAAATATTGAAATATCCATTTCATAAAAAGTTACGTGAATATAAATTTCCTATTTTATTTGTAATAAAATACAGATCCTATTGATTTGATAATGTCAAATCGACGGTCGATTGAATTTCACAGACATTCTTATTGGAATTTACGGAAATGGAGTTCGCCAAATTTGTTTCGCTAGATTGAAAAGTCCTCAGCATCACTATTTTATAATTAGTCCTACTTCTTCATAATTCATTTTTCTCCATGAAGCAAGTAATAAGAGTTTCCTTTAATTTCGACAATAACAATTTTCTGTCAACAAGAGAGAAAATCTCAGACCACAGAATTTAAACCAACAAAAATTACTTTCGATTCCATATAACAAATAGACACTTTTCGAATTATTCGACAGAACCACTTCACGTTATTAAAAAAAGCGCGAGCAGCAAACTCTCTCACTATATCCGTATATTCCCCTTCTTTGTTTTTTTTTCATATGCAAAGTCTTATCTCACTTAGTCAAGTTGGAGGGTTTGTGGAGGTGAATAATACCTCAAGTCCCACAAAAAGATATGAAATCTTTACATTAAAATGAAGGCGTTTGAAAAAAAAAGTTGAACTAACAAAATGCACTTTCCTAATATCAACTCATGTAACCAGCGTAAAAAAAATTTGAACCAACATCTAAATTTGAAGAAGCTGTGGAGGTAGGCAAAACCTCATAAACCCCGAAAAAGCAGAAAATCACTCAAGCGGGGATTTTGGGATTTACTCAAGGGAGGCAGAATAGGATATGGGAAACCTTGCACCCTGTGAATTACCCCCACCATACATGAATCCTTAATATGTGGTCGTTCGTCTAGGGCAGCCGATCAGATTAGTAAAAAAAAACGATCGTTAGAAAAACTTCAGCGCGTCAGATTAAGGCAAGGTGAGTTAATTACATGCAGAAGAGTATGCATTCCACTAATCTGACGATTTGCACTTGACATAAGGAAATAATAGACTCATAAAGTTTCAAAAAAGAAACATGATGTTAATCACGAAACAACAGCGTGGGGCCTGTGATCCATGTTCACAGTGAAAAAATTACACGTTTCGGTAAGTATGGCGGACCTTAAGTGACGCCATATTGGTATGGCATATTGAGTTGCGGACTTTGGCGACTTGCTTAACGACATAATACAAGAATCAACGTGGGGCCTATGATCCAGGGTCATGGATATAGACAACACGTTTGAAAATTCACCCCTCCTAAGAGCTACACTTTAGGGGTGCCATACCGAGAATTCAAAGTCGGGAATAACATTTTCTATCAGCCCCCAAAGCCTCGTCGTGGAGCCTATGATACATGCAAAAACCCTCTTGGCTCCCGGTCTATGGGTGCGATTAGCAAAAAAAAAAGTTCTTATATATGTATGTATAAGCTTATGTATTTTAGCGTTGTTTACACGATAAAGGGCGCAATTTTGAAACGATAGGGTTGAAAGTTTGTAAATAGGTAGTTTCGTATAATGTCTTAAATGGGATTAGTATTGGTTCGAATTGGTTGGGGGGGTTGACCGCCCTGGGGGAGAAATAAATCTTGTTTACACGATAAACGGCGCAATAGGGTTGAAACTTTGTAAATAGGTAGTTTCGTATGATATCTTGGATGGGATTGATTGTGGTTCAAATTGGTTGGGGGTTGGTTCCCGGAATAAAGATGGCGTAATTTTGGATCGATAGGATTGAAATTTTGTGAGTAGGTAGTTTCGTATGGTGTATTGGATGAGATTGATTTTGTTTACACGATAGAACGCGCAATTTAGGGACCATAGTGTTGAAACTTTGTATGTAGGTAGTTTCGTATGATATCTTGGATGATATTCATTTCGATATAAATTGTTTGGGGGGTTGACCCCCGGAGGAGGAAATGAATATTGTTTACACGATAGGGGGCGCAGTTTTTGGTTTTTGGATTTGGAACAAAAATCATAATCGAATGAATAAATTTTTCAAACTAGCTTGTTTGAGAACCTGCTTTTCTGATGCAGCTCGCTGCGATAGTGTTTTTTTCGTTTTAGCATCTGATCTTCACAATCCAAAAGGTCCCCACGACGCTCGAGTAAATCCCCATCTAGCCTATCCTTACTATAAACATGGCGGCGAAAAATGTTCATAAATACCACCAAGAGGCGCAAATAATAACCTATACGTTTGTGTTGCAATGTATTTATTCGAATATGACATCCAAAACAATTAGTTTGTTATAACTCATTTCAACTCAGTGAGATTCATAACATTAGATTATAGTTATCATTTTCTTATTGTAAGACGTATCTGGGCTTATAGTTAGAGAATATTTGCAATTTATGAATTACCTAATGATACGTCGAGAATCATACTTGAAGTCATAAACATTCTCCTACAAACAAATAGCTTGTCGGTTAAAAAAACAATTATAAATCTATTACTCATAAGTTTTTCTGGCGACGAAGATCAACTATAATTAAATCCTTATGAACGCTACTAGTCTGGTAATATAATCTGATGTAATTTTGCGCAAAGTAAAAGAGAAAGTTTATCATGTTTTCGAAACTAGTTTTAAGGTTGCTAACAAAAACGGTTTTTTCACTAAGATTGAAGATTCATCGATCAGAACATTGTTAGTCGCGTGTATTCAATTCAAATTTCAGCATAAAACTTTCAATTATTTCTGATGATTCATATTAGACAATTTGACAACTTAAAAAGAAAATACTTGAGAAAAAAATGTTTATACGAAATGAACTTCCAGGAAATATCAAACCAAATGGAAAGCCAAGCCTTGTGGAGTACATTTAGAGTGACTATCTGTGTAGCTGGCGCACTGGGTTCGAATCCAGGGTTAAGTATGGATGTTTGTGTATGTCTATGAGTTTCAGTATTTCAAATAACTAATTGGTTGAGTAAACATCAAGCCCACAGGTCCCTGGTGAGTTTAAACAAACCAAATGATCAAAAATATACATTGATCAAAAATATACATTTGTCATTTTAATTAGCCCATAGGTCTTTAGTTGTTAAAAAAGACAAAATAGTCAGAAATATACATTTTTGTCATTTTAATTACGATATCTTCGATATCGACGTTGAATTTGTAGCCCAGTCAATAAAGGTTTTGATGGGAAAAAAATTAGCGTAAGGCTGAATTTTTTCCCATCGATGAACCACTACTAGAGGATCATTTTTACAAAAGTCCCCTAAAATCCCCCTGGAGCTTCACCCCCTACCCCTCTCAAAGAATGAAAATGACAATAACTGCGGAAAGCCCTAAATCTACGATACTAATAATCGGATCAAGTTGAATTTTTTGTTGTTGTGTTTGTTATAACATGAGCTACAATAACGGTCCTCTTCATTTTTACGTTAAACCTAATAGATTTCTCATAAATGAATGTGAATGCGCGACAAAAACAATTTTTTAACTCTAACACTTTATATTTTAGCGTATAAGTTTTTTTGGATGTCGCATTACAGGAAAAAACCTCAAATGAAAATTGTAGATTATTCAATTCTCAATTCAACTATGTCAAGGTGTGTTTCTTTACGTGCGTGGTGGTGCAGTAGAGGGGGAAGCATTAACACACTTCTGCTGCGATTTCGGTCGGCCGACTAAGACAGGCGGCGGGAAACTGGCAAAATGGCTGGCATGGAACATTATGTTTATAGCAACTCTCTCCTCCCTAGTTACCCAACTGACTTTGACAGTAGACTTAAGTCTGTTGAAGGAAAGAGTGAATTTCTTTATTTTGTTGAAAGTGTTAGTTTTAACGACTGTTTTGAGAATTGAAAGTTTCGTTTGTTAAAAATGGACAATAATTCTAGTTTGGTTTGCATTTTTTGTGAAAACGAGTTGGGAGGTGATACAGTTGTTGTCGAAAAGGGACTAAAATCCATTAAGGAAGCGAGTTCACTATTAAATGATGGACTCTATGAAAAGATTACTGGAAAAATGAAAATTACTGTCCATAAATCGTGCAGGCAAAGTACACTCATCCAACCAGTATTCAAGCTGCTGTGATGAAAAAAAACCTGAGGCTTCCACTTCTTCTGTTCTGGGAAGTTTAAAAGAAACCTTCGATCTCAAAAATTATTGTTTTTTTTGTGGGAAACGAGCTACGGTTTACTTTAAATCTCCCTATTATCGCCGAAAACCTGTCCATCTTGTGTCTACTTCAGAAATAAGAGAAAACATACTTTAAAAAATGTGATGAACGAGATGATAATTGGGGGAAAAGAGTCAAATGTACCTAAGCTTCTTAATGTTACAGACCTACCAAGAACGAAGAGCAGAACAGGAGGGCATCAAGACACTCATCTTGCGACATCGCGTTCGAAAAAACACTGTTTGTGTTACCTACATCGAAAGAAGACTTTTTGGGAAATAAGAACAATAAAAAGAACTTGTTGCTTGCTCTGGTATCAGAATTTCAAATACACGGTCTTCGAGTATTAACAGCAGAAGAAGATGCAGATTTAGATATTGTGATGACAGCTATAGAACTAATTAACACTATTCTAGTGTTGTAGTTGTGGGCTCAGATACAGATATATTAATATTGTTAATTTCGCTGGCTCCTGAAGAGAAAAAGATATATTTTCAAAAAGAGAAAGGGGGTGCTATATCTTCAACGATTCATTACAAGATAGAAGCTTTGTTTGATAAGCACCAGACATCACTAAAACATCTTCTATTTGCACATGCAGTAACCGGTTGTGATACCACCTCTTGTTTTTTGGAATGGGTAAATTGAAAGCAATCGAAATGCTTAAGTCACCTGAGATTCAAGAGTTGGCCAAGTTATATATTGATATAACCACCTCTAAAGAGGAATTGATGGCTGCTGGAGAAAAATTTGTACTTTAGTTATATGGTTTGAGAAAATACTCAACTTTGAATGAAGCCAGATATTACAGATTTGCAACTCTGACAAAAAAGAGTACACTAAAATCGAAGTTTGACCTGGCAAAACTGCCACCAACTTCTGAAGCGTGCCGTCAACATCTAGTTAGATTTTTTTTACAAGTACAGAGTTAGTTTAGGAAATAAACTTCCCGCCACAGAGTGGGGATGGAAAATGGAAGGTGTAGAAAACAATGGAATATTGAAAAAAACACTGAAACCGGTTACAACATCACAGCTATTTGCCCCAGATGATATTTTTCATCAACTGTCTTGTGCTTGCAAACAAGGATGTGGAAGGTATTGTGGGTGCAGGAAAGTCAACATAGTTTGTTCTGCAATGTGTGAGAATTGCAATGGGTTATCATGTTCAAACTCGCCGATTTCTTCCGAAGAATATAGATTAGATCCAGATCCAAATTCAATAGAATAAAGACTCATATATTGTTAATAGCATACTACATACTTTTCATTAAATTTCTATATTAAAAATTATGAACTATCTGTCATAAAAAGTAAGAATTTTAAAAGGACAAAAAATATATTTTTACTATAGATTAATGGTGGGTGGATGGTCCGTGATGCTGTTAAAGCTGTCACCTTGTGGTAAACAGCTGCCAGTTTTGCCATTATGAGACACGGAAGATCCATAGATGGTGGATAATGGAACGTAAATCAAATAAAATGGTTAGGGAATTCCTTGCCTCTGAATCAAAATTGGCATAAGCAATAGATGACTTTATATTTCGTATATTTTAATACGCTACGACTGATCAACGAAATAGTCAGCCGCCCGTAATAGTAGCTAAAGATTGCTGCATCTTCCCCTGTACTGTGCCAGCCCGCACGAGAATGAGCAAACCTTCACACCAATAGATTCACAATTAAATAATCTACAATTTTCATTTAAGGTTTTTCCTGTAATGTGACATCCAAAAAACTTATACGCAAAAATATAAAGTGTTAGAGTTAAAAAATTGTTTTTGTCGAGCATTCACATTCATTTATGAGAAATCTATTAGGTTAAAAGTAAAAATTAAGAGGACCATTATTGTAGCTCATGTTATAACAAACATAACAAAAAAAAATTCAACTTGATCCGATTATTAATATCGTAGATTTAGGGCTTCCCGCAGTTATTGTCATTTTCATACTTTAAGAGGGGGTAGGGGGTGAAGCTCGAGGGGGTTTTTAGGGGACTTTTGTAAAAATGATCCTCTAGTAGTGGTTTATCGATGGGAAAAAATTCAGCCTTACGCTAATTTTTTTCCAGGTTTCATGTTTTCGGGTCTTTGTTGACTGGGCTATTGGAGTAAACTGGTCAGTTAGCCAGATCAAACTAAAAGCAATATCTTGTGAAGTAGGGTGTATTGGAAATTTATATAATGTTCAAACACTGTTTTAATATAAAATTATTTTCTGGAAAAATAGCAGACATCATGAAACAATATTCAAAACACAGAAACGAGCATTGATCTGCAATAAATGATAAATCGAATTTTTTTAATCATTATCATATTTATCTGCACTTATATTTATATTTATATATATATATATATATATATATATATATATATATATATATATATATTATATATATATATATATTATATATATATATATATATATATATATATATATATATATATATATATATATATTTATATATATTATATATATATATAATTTATATATATATATATATATATATATATATATATATATATATATATATATATATATTATATATATATATATATATATATATATATATATATATATATATTATATATATATTATATATATTATATATATATATATATATATATATATATATATATATATATATATATATATATAATATATATATATATATATATATATATATATATATATATATATATGTATATATGTATATATATTTATATATACAAAAATAAATATATATATATATATTATTATATATTAATATATAAAAATAAATATATAATTTATATATATATATTTATTTAAATAAATATATATATATATATATATATAAATATATATATATATATATATATATGCATATCTATAGTATATATATTTGTTAATTTCTAAAAGTAATAATAAAAGTAAAAATAGCAGACATCATGACAAAATATTCAAAACCCAGAAACGAGCATTGATCTGCAATAAATGATAAATCGAATTTTTTTAATCATTATCATATTTATCATATATATATATATATATATATATATATATATATATATATATATAAATGATATATATATATATATATATATATATATATATATATATATATATATATATATATATATTTATATATATATATATATATATATATATATATTTATATATATATATATATATATATATATATATATAATATCAAGTACTAGGACATTTATTTGAAACTAATCAAACAAACCTCCTAGCGGAGCTGGTCGAAACAGACTGTCTATCATTTCCATTGATTATTATAAACAACTTAATGTTTCTAACATACACCATCCAAGGTATATGGAGGCATTTCGATGTTTCGTGAACTCGTATAACCAGCTCCGCTAGGAGGTTTGTTTTATTAGTTTCAAATAAATGTCCTAGTACTTGATTTTATTGCCACGAACGTGTTTCGATAACACGAAGAATTCTGTTTTCTATATATATATATATATATATATATATATATATATATATATATATATATATATATATATATATATATATGCATATCTATATTTTATATATTTCTTCATTTATAAAAGTAATAATAACAGTTTCGAAAGATTTTTATTCATCTATTTGTAGTAGGTTCTTATTCAAAATACCGCTCCGAAATCAAAACAACTGTAACGCATTACGTACCTTCAGTATTATAAATAGAAATATTTCATCCGGTGAAAAGCATTGTTTCTATTATTTTTATAAAGGAAGCCTAGAGTTAGTCAGTTTCTCAATTTTATAATTTATAGTCAAACGTGATTCAGTCATGACAAATATTATTTTTGAATATTCAAAACTTCACTGGTGCAAAATAATTTTTTTTTTGAATATTTTGAGATTAATATTTGAAACTTCATTAATGTCAAATTACATAAGTTTGCTCGCAAATGTTTCGACAAACTCAAGAATTTTATAATAAATTGTTTTTCTCGAATATTTCTAATTCCAGTTACTGCTTAGTAACTAGAAGAACCCTAAATATATATATATATATATATATATATATATATATATATATATATATATATATATATATATATATATACATATATATATATATATATATATATATATATATATATATATATTGATGTTGTTTATTCTTGCGTTTGGTTGGTTCTTTTAATATATCAACTTCTTTTTATTTTTCACATTATTTATTGTGTTTTATCGTTTCGGCTGTAATTGCCTTCATCAGGAAACAATTTAATCGCATATTGTGTGTTAGTCTCATATTTGTCTAATCTGTCGATTTCGAACGTATAATTTCATTTCACTCTGCTAATAACCCAAAGCGGTTGATGCGGGTATATGTGCAAATTAAAAAAAAAATTCATTCCATTACTTTTCTCACTTCGAAAACAACAAATTCTGAAAAACACGCGTAGAATTAGAAAGAAAACATTCACAGACAGTTTTACTATGTAGCCTTAGCTCGACAGTCCAGTATATCAAAAAAAGACCATGAACAAAATAAAAATCACTGGGAAGCTTCTGTCAATAACGGTGGAAAGTGTTACTAACAAAGTATGGTGTAACTGAAATATTTCAGGATCATTCATTTTAAATTATCTGACATTCAATATAGATATCGAACACATTTCCTATTCATGAAAAACAACTGGGTATTAGTAGCGAATTACAAAAAAAATAGTTTTTGGATGTTATATCAATAGTGTAATTTGGTGAATGCGCAGGGAAAGTTTAGGTTGATTGAATTAGCCCTTTCGCCCACGGTGTACAATATATTGTACTTTACGTGAATCCTAACGAATTTTTAGTATGCTTCTATTCACTTTAATCATAAAGTACAGTCTTCTGTAAATATCCTTATTACTATTTTAAACTGTTTCCTTCACCTAGCGTTGAGTAGTTCACCTAAAAGTATTTCATTAATGGTACCTGTTACTGAGTTGTAGCAGTTGTTTCAGAATGTTGAAATGAGGTGGCGCTTCAAACTTTGAAACATGTTGTGAAATGTCGCAATATTTATTTCGGTAATACCCGATACGCGTGTATTTGTTACTTTCATAGTGAACTTGCTGAAAATTTAGTTTGTTTCTTCTATATTGAAGTGAATATTACTGTACAATATATTGTTCATTGTGAGTAATCGGCAGGTTCTTGTTATATTAGATTCATTTCGTAGTAGTACGAATTGAAAAATGAGTAAAAACGTGCCGTTAACTGAAGAACAACTATTGAAACTAATTGAGGTGGGCCTATCAACTATTGAAGGGCTTAGTGATGATGATCATGGGTGGGGAGATAGAAGCGTAGAAGTAAGCAATGACTATGATGATGAAAATACGGTAGAAGAAAGGAGTTCAGATGATACGAAAGGTAATTTTGATGAAAAATCATTCAAAATGTGCAATATATATATATATATATATATATATATATATATATATATATATATATATATATATATATAGGGAGAAAATGCTTAATCAGGTATGCAGTCTTAGGGCTGATTAAAAGAAAACTCTTGTTTCTGTTCAAGCTTTCGAGTCTTTATTGGCTCTTCATCAGGAACTCTACAATAATAATCATAAAGATACAAACAACATTAAGAATGCTTCCAAAAAGATATTACTTACGAAAAATGAGGTTGAACTCAACAGGTGGAAACCGTATAAACTTTTCGCCGACATCAAAAGGGTAAGGTTAAAAAACCAATACGTGTCACAAAGTAAAATTAAATAATAACATGAGATAGTGTAAAATGACAAATTATACAAGAAAACGTGAGAGAGGACCGTTAAAACTTTACTTAAAACGAAAAATGCGAGAAAGAACTCCCAATTGACAAGTGACGCAGCAGCGTGGGACGCCGTTAGTCGTCTATGGAAAATAAAACAGTTGACAGATCATTGCCAACCTTAAGAATTCGATGATTAGTAAGGTGTGCCAACCCATGAAAAATCAATATGAAACAGAATGGAGAAAAGAGTTTTCAGTTGGAGAAGGGAGGTTTAACAAATATGCATAAAAAACACTAAGATCAGCGATATCAGTCCTGCCAGGAGTTTCAACGGTCCTCTCTCACGTTTTCTTGTATAATTTGTCATTTTACACTATCTCATGTTATTATTTAATTTTACTTTGTGACACGTATTGGTTTTTTAACCTTATCCTTTTGATGTCGGCGAAAAGTTTATACGGTTTCCACCTGTTGAGTTCAACCTCATTTTTCGTAAGTAATATCTTTTTGGAAGCATTCTTAATGTTGTTTGTATCTTTATGATTATTATTGTAGAGTTCCTGATGAAGAGCCAATAAAGACTCGAAAGCTTGAACAGAAACAAGAGTTTTCTTTTAATCAGCCCTAAGACTGCATACCTGATTAAGCATTTTCTCCCTTAACTTAGACAGTCGTCTAACCTTAACAATTATATATATATATATATATATATATATATATATATATATATATATATATATATATATATATATATATATATATATATATATATATATATATATATATATATATATATATATATATATATATATATATATATATATATATATATATATATATATATATATATATATATATATATATGGAGAGATCGACTCCAACAGCAGCACTAGAGGTCGTTCTGGACCTCACTTCTCTCCACATCATGGTGGGGAGAACTGCTTGGGGAGCAAACCTCAGGTTGGCTGAAGTTGGACTCAAAGGTGCTGCATACGGTACAAGGGACTCAACCCTTACCGGAAGTGCACACCTTGCTGACCTCCCAACTGACGAAATTACCAGGAAATTTAGTTTCAAGAAATTATTTCGAACGGAACTAAATACCAAGAAGAAATGGAGCATAAAATCCATTCGAGCACTGGAGAAGAATACCATAATATGGTATACGGACGGGTCTAAAACTCCCGAAGGCACTGGAGCAGGAGTCGTTGGGCCTCGTACCAAATACTCAGAACCCATGGGCCAGTTCCCCAGTATTTTTCAAGCGGAAATTCACGCCATAGAAAGGTGCATTCAGTTCAACCTCGATAGGAAATACCGGAACAAGAAAATTGCGATCCTCTCCGATAGCCAAGCAGCCATCAAAGCGTTGAGCTCTTATAACATCAACTCAAAGATGGTTTGTGAATGCCTAGACAAACTAAACGATCTGGGCAAGAACAACAAAGTGATCCTCCTCTGGGTGCCGGGGCACGTCGGAGTGAAGGGTAATGAACAAGCAGACGACCTGGCACGAAAGGGTGCGTCAACGCCATTAATCGGGCCAGAACCTTTCTGCGGACTTGGAAAATCTTACTTCCAAGAAGAACTCAATGAAGCTGAAGAAGCAATGAGAGCAACATACTGGCAAAGACTTCCAGGACTGAGGCAGGCCAAAGGTCTCCTCGGAAAGTTCAACCGAGCAAGATCGAAGACACTGATTAACCTCAGCAAAACTAGTCTAAAGACAATCACAGGATTTCTTACGGGGCATTGCAGACTCAAAGAACACCTAAGGAAGCTAGGTTTAGAGGGGGACAGCACCTGCAGATTCTGCAAGGAACGTCCAGAAACACCCCACCATATACTGATGGAGTGCTATGCTGTGCACCATGAAAGACTGAACACACTGGGATCATACCAGCTGACTGTAGAAGAAATACCACGGATAGACCCTCTTAAAATCCTCAAATTCCTGAAGGTATTGAGGCTTGAGGGGCTGCTGTAAAACGAGAACACATCGAGAAGCAGAAGAAGATGGGGCACAATAGATCTAATAAGGTCGCAGCGCATCGGTCACCATCCACACCTACTAATACCAATACCAATATATATATACAGTATGTCGCATTTAAGATGAAGACACCCGCATATTATGGTTATTTGAAGAAACACAGATTTGAATTTTCGTACAGTCATAAACGGTGATGGGTTATATTTTTTAAGATACTTAACTGAATTTTGAATTCTAAACTCGGAATACTACGAATTGACAAATAGGGCCGATTCTCAATATTTTGTTTCGCGTTAGAGATATGGAAAAAAGTTATAGGAAAAAGTTGTTCAGAAAATTGTTTTAGGCTCATATACCTATTTTCATGACTAAATTCGCATTTTCAATTTTTTCACTATTTTGGTTATAATTCAAAATTATTAAGTTTATCACTCAATTTGATAACTAGAACGCTATGGAAACTAAGAACTTGACTACTTGATAGTTTAATACAACCCCATTAGTGGTGAATGTAGCGTCATCACTGAACATAATCTTCTTCAAAAAATGTCTGCAGTTTAAAAAATTACCTTGAGCCCAATAACAATAGTCGAATCTTTTAGTATTATCGCCTTCTTTAAATGAATGCAAGAACTTAGGTTTATACGGCTCAATTTTGTGATGTTTGAAGCATCTTTCAATTTTATCCTTGCCAATATTAAGTTGAGATGATAAATCTCGGAGGCTCATGAATGGATTTGCTCGATTTGCCGCCAATATAAGGTTATCCTCAAGATGCGGGTGTATTCGACGAGGTTGACCATTCTGATACATGTTAGCAACACTGCCAGTTTCATTGAGAAGAGCATTTACAGCGGCTGCTTTTCCATGAGTAACAAAAGCACGTTCGGGGTGTCTCAAGTTAAACTCTGCAGCAACTTGTCTGCTGCTACGAGAATTATCACCAAACAACCCAATTATTTCGTTTTTTTCACGTAAAGTTAATGGCCTTTTGATTCTCTGATCACAAATTCACTAAATTCAACTTAACGCAATACTTCAAACTAACTAGTATTTAACACTTCTGTCAATTTTATTATTTTCCATGGCACACTAAGTATAAAAGTGAAAAAAGAAAACTACTAATAATTTTGGGATACCAAAATATTAATAAATTTGAAAATGCGAATTTTGTCAAGGAAATTGGTATATGGGCCTAAAAAAATTTTCGGAACAACTTTTTCTTATAACATTTTTTGATATCTCTAACGCGAAACAAAATATTGAGAATCGGACCTATTTGTCAATTCGTAGTAGGCCGTGTTTAGAATTCAGAATTCAGTTGA